>CAIGRP010078218.1:0-13505 GCA_903798385.1 Fraxinus cuspidata
TAAAGATCATCTCTGAGGTCTTGCCTAAACCTACTTAAGATCATGGATTCATCGTCAACGACCTGGCATCCCATTCGAAATTCTTCAAACTGAGTGACGTACTCAGTCACTGGTTGATTGTCTTGCGTAAGAGCATTCTATTGATCCAACAAATTACTCTTATACGATTTGGGTAAGTAATTCTCTTGAAGTCCATGCTTCATTTCATCCCAACTCCCAACAAAGGGAGCACGTCGTCTCTTAAGGAGCTTCTCAACATTTTTCCAAAAGAATTGAGCGGTGCGAGTTGATTTCAGTCTAGCAAATTGAACTATTTGGTCTTTCGGGACTCCATACCAGGCAAAGAAACGGTCCATATCTCTAACTCATTGGTTAAATACCCTATGGTCTAAGCAACCATCAAATTTTGGAGCATCAAATTTAATTTTTCTAAAGAAACGCTCATTGTGGTGAGGGTGAGACTGAGTATCGTGAGGGTGATGTTCTCGCTCCCGTTCATGAATTTTATGTTCATCCTTACGGTTATGTCGAACGTGTTGTCGGCCACCTTGGGGATGATGATAATGCTCATTACTGGATGTTTTCGAGTTTTCAATTTCAGTCGAATGTAGGGTTTGCTCAAAGGTGGACAACCTAGCAACTAAATCTCTATTCTCTTCACGAGTACCAGCCATCTCAATTTGGACAACTATTAATTGAGTTTGTAACTGTTGTTAGTTAATGGCAAATTGTACTTATTGTCTGGTGAGGGCATCAAATTGGGATAGGTCCATGGTCAGGTTATTGGAACTAGATATGACAAGACGACCACTACGCAACTTCATGTAATGTACTACCAGCCAAATAACGTGTGTAGAGAGATCAATAAACAACTTGTTTAAGAACTGAAAATAACCACATGAGCATGTAAATTTACAAATTTTTTTAATTTAAGTTATTTTATTTTATTTTTTGTGTGGCCGGTGGTTGAACTGTCCGTTAGTTCTAGAAAAGGGATGCTTTGAGTTGAATGTTGATGCTATGTAAAGAAGATGAAGCCTAGGTGATTGGGTTGATTTTTGTGCGTAGGAAGGTGGCGATTTTGCAGTGGTGGTATGGTGGTTAATTGTTGGTGATCTGTGGTTTTTTTTAGAATATATGGGTTGTTTCAATTGTTCGATTTGCAATGTGGCGACTATTTCAATTGTTGGAGAGGGTGACAGGAGTGGCAGCCGACTGCTTTCATAGCGATGGTGGGCTGTGGTTGAGAGTTGAGAGTTGTGTAAATGAATTATCTTCTAAGTTTAGCTCTGATACCAAATTTGATGTAGGATAAAAGAGAAGACAACAAGAAAGGAGGAAGAGCCGGAGATAATGAGAGAGAAAGCCGGAGAAGAAACTAGAGAAATAGAAGAAGTAAGGGAGGAAAATGTTGGCAACAAGCCAATATTCAATTTTTATTCATCCATCAACTGTCCCCACTACAATGAAAAAAAAAACCCATATAAATAGTAAAATAGAACTCTACTATTGATGGACTTAGGCCAACCCAATACTACAAGATCAATAATAATAAAAAAAACATAAATCATGAAAAATTCCATAATCGAAAAATGATGTCCGCATCATCTTCTAATTTAGGTCCATTTACAAAGGAAATTTAAATCCATCTTGCAGCATTGTCACATCATTATTTTCCCATGAAATCATGTGAACCAAAATCTCTATGGAGGGGGGGTGGGTGAAGGACACAATGTTGAGGATATCTTGGGGAACTCCAATATTTTCACTACGGAATAGGTATATGTGGATGTTTTAAATTTACAGTAATCATAGATGATTCTATTTTGAGAGAGAGAGAGAGAGAGAGAGAGAGAGAGAGAGATATTTCTGTCCTAAATATAAACCACATTATACGAACTATGCACCAAAAGAGGATGAAAGAGAAATGTGAAGCAGATGTATCAACACAATCAGAAAACACACTGACGAGAAGTTCAGCATTTCGAACTACAGAACACCAGCACCTAGTGCTGAAGTATCATCTGCACATTTCAAATGATTGAACATAATTTTAGTTTATATATCTGATAACACAAGAAATAAAGATAGATAATTTGAATAATATGCACCGATTATTGAAATGGCCAACTTGTTGCTGCAGTACAATCTACCACAAACTGGTAAACAACATAAATATGAATAGATGAATATATAAATTAAAGTGATCGAAGAGATAGATTCCGTGTTACACGACAACAAATAGTAATCAATACTTACAATCGACTGGTACAACAAGTTCAAATGTATTCGTATCGCAAGTAATGAATACATTAACACATTCCATGTGTGCATCCACAGAATGATACAATGTCACCCATTTGTGACTGGGATGAATTTAATATCCAATCTACCATAATAATCACCAATTTAAGAGTATGCAAAGAAATGTGTATTATACAAGTATGGATATGGCGGAATAGTGTTAATCATTCAATTTGTATTAATGAAAAACATCCAGGAAAGCAGATAAATAGCATCAGATGTAATTACATGTCGATTATAAATTTTTTTATTTTATGTGAATCGAGATATAATCAAGATTGAATCGACCTATCGAGAGACCCTATATGACCCACATGTTTGCTTCTTGCTCAAAGCAAAAACCAAAGAACGTTTCTACAAGAAATTTTATTCCAAGAGTGAATAGCTAGATTATTCAAACCAAATGACTTGCATATCAAAGCAATTGCTTTTGAGAAATTATCTGATTATCATGAATGTTCAATTAAAAAGGTTCTTAAAGCTAAAATAAGTACAATGGTGTTTATAACTATCAAGCAATGTTTCATGAATAAGTTCTTCTAACTCTTGGCCTTTGGCTTCTCACAGGAGGAAGGTAAGTCATCTCTGTTTCATATATCTCCTGTTAAAAAAGAGACAGCAAACTTGGAAGAATATCCTTTTGAAAATCTTTCATTTTCGTCGCTCTTTTCAGCTCCTTCGTATAATCCATTTAGGCCAAGTCATTTACACCAAATGGAGCAACTGAGGATGTGCAGTATTCATCCATGCTGCTCTTGGATTGCTTTTGCATAAGTGATTCATAAGAGCGAAAAGAACATTGTGGAACATCCCTCTTTTCGTTATTGGCACTGGAATGTAATCTTCATCTCCGGCTAAATATTGCGAGAAAAAATAAATGAGAGAAACAACTCATGTATTCACTGTTTTATCATGTTCTGCAGCTTCTCCTTTTACCTGATCAAAGAACTAAGATTTCAAAAGATTATCACTAGAACATTCAACATTATGCTGAAATTACATTCTTTGTATTTGAAAATGCAACCCGTATTACCTGAACCATAAGAAATTATGATTCCGTTGAATAGCTCCCACAAACTTGATAAACCAATAAGATCGAAGATTGCATCGCAGTGATTCGGATTTTGATTTTCTGATATAGATGCAGATTAGTAGTATTGAATAAAATCCTTTCCTACAGCATTGTAACTAGATAATCAAATTGAATTTGATTTGGCATATACCATGGAATATCAATTAATGCTTGGCATAATTTATGCAGCTACAAATCATTAAAATAGAATATTTGAATACCAGTATTTTTGGTGTTCTTTCTTGTGTTTTATAGTATTATTAGTATATACATTATTCAATAGCATAATAGGAAATATTATTTTTATTGCGAGTATATGGGGTTAAATTTACCAATGGCCACTCAACTTTATATTTGGTGTCACATTGGGTATTTAATTTGATTTTGTTTCACAATGACTATCCAATTTGATTTTATTTTACTAAGGCCACCTAATTTCATATAATATTTCACCATGGTCATCAAATTTCTTTTCACTTTTTTCAATAATATTAAAGGGGGTAAAACGGTAACTTTGCATTATACATATAAAATAAATTTTAAAAAATCAAAATAAAAACTTATTTTAAAAATGTTAATTAAAAAACAAAATAATATAAAATTTTATTTAAAATAAAGTTACTTTGAAAAATAAAATAAAATAAAAAGTTATTTTAAAAAAGACATTCTTTAAAAAAAATAAAAAAATTTATTTTAAAATAAACGTTTTTAAAGTTTAAAAAAAATTATTTTATTTTTTAAATTTATTTTATATATAAAATACAAAGTTATCGTTTCACCCATTTTAAAATTAGTGAAAATTAGTGAAAAGAAATTAGGTGGCCGTGGTGAAATGTTATATAAAATTAGGTGGACATGGAGAAACGTTATATGAAATTGAATGATCGTGGTAAAATAAAATCAAATTGAATAGTTTGGTGACATTAAATATAAAATTTGGTAGCTATGGTGAAACAAAATCAAATTGGGTGGCATGGTGACACTAAGTATAAGATTGTATGGCCATTGGTGAATTTAACCCTCTATGTGATTTTTCCCCTAATTATTATTGTGGCTATAAGTTAAACCCCTCCACCTGATTTTGATGCTCTATAACCATATGAGCCCTTGTTAGGGTATATGGAAAAATAAATAACTATTGATCTTTAAAGATATACTTTAAAACTTAATAAACTTGTGAATTTTTTTCAAAAATAAGGTGGTATTAATTAAATAAGTTAATGTCACAATAATATACAATTTATGGTCTCAATTACGTACTAATCACAATCACAGGATATCACAGTCACAAATGCACAAAATATAGGTTATAAATACAAATTTCAAGATCACAACTTATTCATCGATCACATATTACCAAATTAACTTGTCACAATAACTCAATTAACTAGTCACAAACTACCCTTCATCTCCCTTACCTCACCTACCTACACTCCACCACGGTCGACACCATTGAAAATGTCATCGTTGCCTCAGCTCCACAAACCTCTACCGCATCCAGCGTATTTTTGTCATAACAACCACCGCTCCACATTCCATGAACTACCACTTGCAGCAACCATCGCCACATACAGATTGCACTAACAACCATTACCATCACACCAAAACCATCATCGACACCGCAATAGGTACCATGTACGACTCACCATAGATCACTACAGCTCAAAGTGTTGTTGTTTTTGTAGCAATGGGACATCACTTCTGCATTAGCGCGACGCGGCGATGCTCACATCGTCGTGTGTACAACACGTATTGCCATCGCGAAGAGCTGCCGTCCACCTATGAAATGAAGTAGCGGAAGAAGTGTACTGTTGATTGGGGTGAAAAATGAATTGGGGTTAGTGTGGGTTGTCATGTGGAATTTGGTAGGGTGTACTGATATGTTGGATGAAGTACACTTGATTTTTGAAAGAATAACTTTATCATCTGATTATTGAAATGGAAGTTAATGGGTAGGGTTTGAGGTAATTTCTCTTAAATACATTAGTCGAGATACGGCCCATAGTATATGATTAATTTAGAATTATTTTGTTAAAATATGTCTTGATTTCATAAATCAAGAAATAGATAAATATTGATATTTACAATACAAAACATGTTGAAACGTGGATTGTGTGCCTCTATATGACTGTGATTATATTCTTATTCATGTATTAAGATTATTTTAAAAACTTGGTGGCATTTCCAAAGACATGCACACATGTGATTGTGAATGGTTGTGGTGGGTGTGAATTTCATTATGGATATATTGTAAAAAAATTTGTCTCGATAAATATACCGTTTAAACTCTTGATGATCATTAAGGGTAGCCAATGATATGAAGTTTAGGGGCCTGTCACTGAGATGGTGTCACGAGTTCCCTTGGTGGCTTGGAACTCCGAATAAGCATGTCGAGCACCCTATATGTAGGTCAATCCATATATTTATTTATTATACAGCACGAGAGCAGCATTCTGAGTCCCAGTAGATGAGGACGGATGCACCGTAAATTCTCGACTCCTAGTGGGAGGTTATGGACTTACATGCACTAGTTTGCGTGCTTGTACTGGCCATGTATTCTAAGTTTATAACGTACAATTTAATAGGGATGTAGGCACATGTATACTTGAAATTTATCATTGCACCATCATATCTACAGAATATATTATTGTTCACGTAAACATTTGTACTATAGATGGCTTTGTGTGAGGAAGAGGTTATTCATACTACTCGACATGTCGGGCTTAAAGAATACATCACCACTATACATGTTAAATTTATTCGACAATATTTCACCCATTTCTATGCTAGGGTTGACAAACAAGATAATATAGAAACGTTTAATGAATTTGAAGACTTTGAGTTTGTTATTATCAATTTATAGGTGCGATTACTAATTGCTATTGTCACACTGATATGTATGTTGGGTAGTTACTATTTTATAAAATAGGATTATCATACATGGTGTTAGATGCTTTTTGAAAAATTGAGTTTTTTTTTAAATGATATTAAATCAGGCGATTCTTTTGACTTTTTAATTCTTTCGATTTAAGAAATATATTTTTTCACTACTATATATAAGTGCCATTGAATAAATTTTAAAAAATCTATATATGGATTTTAGGAAAATAAAAAGTAAATAACAAAAAAGTGATATTGGGTGTCACATTTTTGCTGTTAACTTTATATGGGTCCGATGCAATTAATGTTTGAATAATGGAAATAATCAATTCAGCCCATGTTTAGTACACATTAAAAATCTCATTCCATTCTTTTACTTATTTTCAACCACACATTTTTCAATAAAATAATATTTTTATCACATCAATAACTTTTCCTTCTTTTTCAACCACACATTCTCCATCAATCTACTATTTCAGAATACATTCTTCCAAAATAATATGGCTCAAACGCACCCTCAATTTTAATAAAAGGTACAGATTCAATACAGTCAAAAGTAAATATCATTGGAGAATTGTAGGTAAGGTACCGAACATTTCATTTAGTTGCAAATTTAATCTAAATATTTCATTTGTGTCATCCTAAATGCCAAACCTTAAAAAAATTTACAGATGAAATTTAAACTAATAGAAACGGTTAGTGAGGTCAGTTGACCCTATATATGGAAAATTTATAAATTTGACCAAATAAGATAAGGTAGTCATGTCAACGAGTCGAGTCGAGTCGAGCCACAAAGCTCGAGCTCGGCTCGAGCAAAACAGGTCCTATCTTTTTTGGGTCCGAGCCGAGCAAAAGCTTGGCAAAAAAAAAAAGGCTCGGCCCGAGCTTTAGCGGGCATAGTCGAGTTGGCTCGTATTTATTTTTAAATTCGTTATAAATCTATAATATCTTTATAATGTATATAAAATTTGTGCAATTTATACGTGTTATAAATAATAACTAAAGATTAATATATAAAAAAATACATTTAAATTTAAACTTTTAAAAAATTAAATTTTTTTTATATATTACTTAGTCACTGGTCGGTGACGAGCCTGAGCGGGGCCGGCTCGAGCCGATGCCCCAAAATGGGGCACGGTGTCGGGCTCAGTTCGAAAAGTCCGAACCGCCNTAATAACTAAAGATTAATATATAAAAAAATACATTTAAATTTAAACTTTTAAAAAATTAAATTTTTTTTATATATTACTTAGTCACTGGTCGGTGACGAGCCTGAGCGGGGCCGGCTCGAGCCGATGCCCCAAAATGGGGCACGGTGTCGGGCTCAGTTCGAAAAGTCCGAACCGCCTGAGTCGACGAGCTTTATTGCCATCCCTAGATAAAGGCATTTCAATTGGAACACATTTTCCCTTTTTAAAATCAAAAAATAAAAAACAAAAGAGACCAAAATCAAAATTATCTTCTTCCCCATACCCCCACCCAAAAACCAAATCCAAAGAGTCACCCGCCACCACCGCCGCCGCTTCCGCCTCCGCCTCCGCCACCACTTCCCACACCTTCATCTTTTTCCCCCCAACGGAAAAAATCAACACTAGAAATTTCTGCAAATCAACACCAGAAACTTCCCCCATACACTAGAAATCTATATCCCGTTTCACATCCTACTTAATTACTTCTATATCTCAACCTTCTGTTGTTTTAACTCTCATACTGTTCCCGTTGCCTTCTTGAAGGTACATTCTTTTTCTTTCCAACTCATCAAAGAAAAAGTGAAAGAAAATATTGATGAATTTCTTGATTTCTACTACAGGGATGTCAATATGGCCGACTTCAAATGGGCAAGAGTGATTTTTGATTTCCACGCAAGATCTTTGCCTTCGGATAGATAATTTGTGGGCTTGGGGAGAGAGAATTGATTTGTGATGGTGAAGGAATTAGAAATGGAGCACTGGGGGAGAGACTATGTGATGAAGAAGAGCAGTTCACGCCAGCAAGTTGGGGAAGGAAAGGAGCTAGAAGCAGACGGATGTAAATGAAGAGACGGTGCCGTTTCATTATGTTTAAAATTGAAATAAGTGTTTTTGTTAGCAAAGCACGTCTTTCTCCTGGAATCAGTTGGAATTCGACAGATTTTATCCTCCCCTGATTCTCTGAAATTCCCTCTCATTTCGTCTTCTTTAACTCATGTTTAATCCAATTTCAATTCAATAAAAGATATTACAGCTTGGGCCATTAAATCCCAGCTGAAGTCTGTCCATTTGTGTGATTGATATAGAATTGTATCAGCTGGTTTTGGTTGAAGGTTATGCAACCACTGCAAGTGATATCAGAGCATCAAAATTCTGGGCATGGATACTAGAGGAGCACCTGAAAAAATTGGATAAGGATGCGGAAGATTTGGGGAAGGCCTTTAAAAATATGGTATGATAGTAGAATGGTCAGATCAGACTTCGTATAATCTGTGTAGCTAACAGGATCGAATGGAGATATTGATGACGGAGATGAACACTAAGTAGATGTGTGTTTACATGGGTTCATCAATAGCAATCCTCTGGCAATTGGAGTTTATTCTCGAAGGAGGAGATCTGCAGGCGATTTGCTGAATCTACAGCGGGGGAAGTTATTGAAAGTCTAGTAAAATTTGGCAGAAACGAAGTGTGGCTATTTGAAGATCTAAAATCCCAGGTTATGCTTTCAATATCCCATCTTCCAGAATCGAACTGTATCTCTATATTTACCAGTGGATTGAAAGAGGAGATCAAGACGATGGTTAAAATTGTGAGACCAACTTCTGTATCCCAAGCATTTGTGATAGCTCTTTTGCAAGAAAACACCATTATAAGCCAAAAAAAAAAACCAATCCATTGAAGTTTAAGACTATCACCCCTACTGACATTCAAACAAAGAGGAGTTTGAATATGTGCTTCAAGTGTGATGCAAAATTTACTCCAGTGCATATTTGCAAAAACAGGACGTTGAATTTTATGCTAATAGACGAGGATGTATGTAAATGAGTCAAGCCGAAGGTCGCGGCTCAGGCCAGGCTTGAGTAAAAAAAGGTTCCGGTTTTTTTGTCTCGAGCCGAGCCAAAGCTCGGTCAAAAAATCAAGTCTCAGCTCGGGCTTTCGACTCAGGTTTTATCGGGCCAATCCGAGCAGCTCGTTTGGCGTGAAATTTAAATTTTTTTAAAACTATATAATTATGTGCAATCTTTAAGGAATTGTTTGATGACTCGTGACAATATCATTTTTACTTGAAAGTACATTGAAAAATATTCAAAAAAAAAAAAAAAAACTAGCGCCTAGCCTACATTATGAGGAAAGGAGCTAGAAGCGGATGAAAGTAGACGAAGGGTTAAAATGGTTATAAGTGTTTTTTATTTACGTTTTTTTTAGCAAAACGCGTCTTTTTCCTTTATTTAGCAAAGTGGAGGGAAAAAACAGAAATTAGTTGGAATTTGACAAATTTTATCCTCCCTTTCTCCTCCTCTAATTCTCTGAAATTCCTCATCCTTTCTTCTTCTTTAACTCGTGTTTAGTCCAATTTCAATTCAATAAAAGCTTTTACCGCTTGGGTCATTAAATTCCAGTTGAATTCTGTCCATTATTGATTTAGAATTGTATTAGCTGGTTTTGGTTGAAGGTCATCCAACCATTACATACTAGTGGGTTTAAAATTTCTTCCTCTTTCACCAATTTCTTCCGAAATAGGTTTGTAAATTCTTCATCTTTTCATCAATTTCTTAGATGGTTTTCTCAAAAGAAAAATCAAAGTCATGAATCTCTTGAGAGACCCATTAGCCCAAATAGGAAAAACCTACTTTCTCGACAGTCTTCTTCTCTTTGCCTTTTGAGCTCCACACTCTCTAAAATCTACTCCGTCTCCCTGGATTAACAAACAAGAATTTTTTATTTTTGGGTATTTTGTTGTAGGGGAACTTAGGATGGGCATTGATGCAGCAAAACCATTACATTGAAGCAGAGGATGCTTACAGGAGGACCTTATTGATTGCACCGGACAATACCAAAATGTGAAAGCTGGGCATTTGTTTGATGAAACAGGGGAGAATAGACGGGTCGAATAGAGTAAGCTGGCGGTGGATCAGTCGAATCTGAATTTTGGGATTGATGCGGTGGTGCCAACGATGGTGCAAGATTGTGCCGGGGGTGGCAAGTGGGTGGAGGTGACAAATTGGTGGGGTGGATAATTTTGACGTTCTTTGATTTTTTTAAAAGGGAAAATGTGTTTTGGCTGAAATCTCCTTACCTTATTTCGTCAAATTCATAGATAAAAATCCAAATCCGAACCCGAACCGGCCGAAAAAGCAGTGACCTAGGCCCAGTATATTAATTTAATAGGAATGCACATGACTCGATCAAAAATCAACTTTAACCGAATTAATCAACGATTTTAGGCCCCGTTGGGTCCGGATTAATATCAAATTTTAATCCAAGTCAAAGTCAAACAATCAATATCAACCACATCTTTCATAGGTTCCACAACTTTTCAACCACACATTTCAAAAACTTTTATCAAAATCTACTAAAAATTTAATTTTAATCTCCACCAGACACCTCTTAATATTAAATAGTCGGCCCAATCCTTGGACCTCTAGGAAAGACAACTAAAGTACTTTAGTATTTGTCATGTGCAACAACTTATATGTATCTAATGAATCATTTATAGGTTTTCTAAAATATTTTTATAAAAAACTTTGATCCAACATTTTACTTTGTTTTATAAACTTAAAGAATTAGCGAGGAGTAACTTAAAAGATTTAATTTGGCCTAAAAAAATTATACTTAAAAATATTCCTACTTGACCCACCGATTCAACCAATAATCCGAGACGCATTACCTTATCCGAGTCGATGCCCGAGTCGGGTTTAATAACTATGGTCAAAATTATAAATTTTTCATTTCTAGGGTCCACCGACGGCTTCAATGAAGGTTTTCATCAATTTGGGCTTCACTTTCGAATATATTTTGTATTCCGGATGATACAAATAAAATGTTTGAATAAACTCTGTTACTAAATAAAATGTTTGTTACCTTAACTGCACTCCTTCCAAATATATGTGACTTTTTTATAATCCTCTGGACAACATTTTTATATAGTAACATAACAAAAGCTGTAAAATCAGATTTTTATCTAAGTCAAAATAAAAAAATATATATTAACCACATCTTTCATGGATCCCACAACTTTTCAACCACATATTTCAAAATCTTCTATCACAATCTACTAAAAATCTAATTCTAATCTCAACCAAATACTTGTTATTCTAGAATATAGAAGTCTCCTTCGAATAACGGAATTACCTTGAAGTAATTGACAGCATAACCAGTTTGATCAACATGATCACAGTATTAATTCGAGCCCAATATTTCCTTAAAACGAATTTGCTTCCTTCACAGGTACTAAAGGTATTCAGCAATTGTTTCTCAAGATAGAACGAATTTCATCTCTTGCAGAAGCAGCACATCAATCTGTAGGAGTTCCAACGAACTCAACAAAATATTTTTTCACTTTGAGAACAATATCGAACTGAGAGAGGGGAGTGAGATTCAAAATAGAGAATGATTGCAATGAAAATGGTGTGTAATTTTTCTGGCAGCGGGGCAAACTATTTATAGACTTGTTCGTGGCCATTCGAACAACCTCAAGCCATTTCAGAACAGCCGTCACTGTTAAGACAGCCCCCAAAATCCGAACAGATAGCGAGGTCGTGGTTAACAATTTGAACAACAGGATCACAGTATTAATTCGAGCCCACCGAGTTCACAATGTTTCCTTAAAACGAATATGCTGCATTCACATGTGCTAAATGTATTCATCAATCTTGTTTCCAGGATAGAACGAATTTTGTCTCCTACGGAAGCAGCACAACTAGGGCTGTAAATGGATTGGATTTGCCTATATCTGATCCGATCCGATAAGAATATTTATCTTATCCAATCCGATCAGATAAACTAACGGATATTTGATTGTTAAACTCATATCTGTTTTACTATGTTATCGGATATCCGATCCGATAATCCGATTCGAAATTAAAAAATTAAGTAAAAATAATAATGTTGGAATGAACTTTTTCCTTTTTTTTTTTTCAATTTTTTCAATACTTAAACAGGTTTAATAATTATAAATTTTTCAACATTTTTTATGTTTTGAATTTGATGACTTTCTTTTTTATTATAAATTTATTTATTTTCTTATTTATTTATTTTAATCACAAATAATATGCCATAAAAATATTTTATAGACTCAATTATTTATAACAAATCGGATCGGATTGACCTATATCCATATTTAATCTATTTAGTTAATAGATTATCGGATTCGAATCTTGGTCGGGTTATCGGAATGCGACATTGAATCCATCTCCCATTAATTTTATCGGATTCAGATCAAAATCCAATCCATTGACAGCTCTAAGCACAACAATCTGCAAGAGTTCAACGAACTCAATGAAGTGTTTTTTTATTTTGAGAACAATATCAAAATGAGAGAGGAGAGTAGAATTCAAAGCAGAGAATGATTGCAATGAAAGTTGGGTGTAATTTTTTTGGTAGCGGGGCAGGCTATTTATAGACTTGTCTGTGGCCATTCGAACAACCTTCAAGCCATTTTAGAACAGCCATCACTGTTCAGATAGCTTCCAAAACCCGAACAGACGCAAGGTTCGGTTAACAGTTGTTTAGACAGTTAACAATCGCTTAACAGCCGATTGTTTAGACCATAAACAATCGACTGTTTAGTCAATGAACAGACCATCCAGACAAAAAATCACCCTAAAATAAACCAATAAAAAAATTTCATTAAGTACCCAAGAATTTGATTAATTACAATTTGATTCAAAATTAAATAAATTTTGTTCAAAATGATAATATAGTACAAGGACGCACCCGCACACGAACTGGATCAGATCGAGCTCTAGCACGGGCTTGTACTCGTGCCGTGCTGAGCCGGCCAGCCGGACAAACAACGACGGGGTGCACATAGGGCTTGGACCGAATCCAATAAGATATAGGTCTCCCTCATTCCAAAGACTATAGGTACCTCTAGAGGCCCAAACCCAATTTCCAACCTTACACTATATAAACCACACCAAACTTTCCTAACTTTCCTACGTGGGATAAGTGTTTGGAAATTTTCAATAAATCAAAATTTTCACTAGTTTATAGTCCAAGCGGGTTACTTTGACATTATCTCATTCAATTCTAAATGGTTTTCAATAAATAAATATATC
>CAIGRP010078220.1:0-17217 GCA_903798385.1 Fraxinus cuspidata
TTCTTTTTTCCTTTTGTTTTATTTAAAGGAAAGGGTATTTTCGTCATTTCAAAAATTTTAGTTGAGAAAATGGATGAAAATGACATTTTGCGCAATGAAAGGTGGAAATAATGGTGAAAATGTCAAAAAATGAAAGGTAGGGACGTTTTCCACAATAACAATGAAAGGTGTGGACGTTATGTGCTAATTACCCTTTCAAAAATATGGACGAATATTTAGCCCCTGATAGAAATTAAAGTTCAAATTTTAATGCAAGTCAAAGTCAATAATTAATTTTAAACTACATATTTTATGGGATTCATAAATTTTCTATCTCATATTTTATCAATTTTTTATCAGAATCTACTAAAAAATTAATTTAAATCTCCACCAAATGAGGCTTAGAATTAGAACTAATTGTACCACCACAGTCCACAAACAAATTAAGATTTTGTTACTTGTAAATAAAAAATGTAAATAATGAATTACATAATATGATGTGGAGGAAAAATATTTGATGAAAAAGTTGATTGTATTTTAAACTGGCAAATGGTAGAATGTCACGTAACATTATGTAATTCATTATATAAATCTTGATGTACATGTAGCAAATCCAATGAATTAAAACCAATTCATTCATGTTTAATAAATAGAGATTGATTTATAAATCAAGTAACTTATCGGGAGCATTTTTGCAATTTTTATCTTTATTAATATACCAACATATGAGGTGGATCACTTAAAATCACTTGACACATGAGTATTTGTCTTGAGTATTTTGAAATAATTGTGTTAGTTGATGTGTATTATTGACCATAACTTAAATTCAATTGTTGGATTTAATTTTGTGATTAATTACCTTACTAGACATGTCTCTTTCATAGTACAATATTTGAATTTGAATTCAAATAGTTCTTTGGCTCTATAATTAAAACACTCATTCACTTGTTTCACTTGGATTTTGCACAACAAAAGAGAGAGAACATAGAGAGGTAACCAAGTGGAAGATGTTCATATCTCCGGCGAAATTCTTGGTGGCTTTCGGAAGATTCTTTTCTCGTTATATCCAATGTCATTTTCGCGGACGACGATGCATGATCCGGTGGGCATAAATCTGAGTTCAACATTATATGACAATCCATTGGTGGTGTTGAAGAAGCTTTTGATCAATTGGTTCGATTTTACACCTTGAGAGTTTATATTTCCGCATCGTGGTTGTAATAATCATTTGTTCTACGCAACCAAAATATCCCAGCGCTCATCTCTCTAGTTTATCTCATATTGTCCACCATCTGTCTGTGAATTGCCAGTCTCATTAATCATGTCCTTCAAAAAAATGATTGTGTTAGTTGATGTATATTATGGACCATAAATTAAATTAAATTGTTGAATTTAATTTTGTGGTCAATTACTATACTAGTCATGTCTTTTTTATAATACAATATTTGAATTTGAATTCAAATAGTTCTTGGCATAATTACAACACTCGTTCACTTAATTCACTTGGATTTGGCACAACAAAAGAGAGAAAGCATAGAGAGGTAACCAAGTGGAATAGGTTCATATCTCCGACAAAATTCTTGGTGGCTTTTGGCGGATTCTTTTCTTGTTACATCCAATGTCATTTCCGTGGACGACGGTGAATGAACCGGTGGGCATAAATATGAACTCAACATTATATGACACTCCATTGGTTGTGTTGAAGAAGCTATTGATCGATTGGTTCGATTTTACACCTTGAGAGTTTATATTTCTGGATTGTAATAACCATTTGTTCCACGCAACCAAAATATCCCAACGCTCGTCTCTCTAGTTTATCTCATATTGTCCACTTTCCGTCTGTGAATTACCCGTCTCGTTAACCACGTCCTTAAAAAATTACGCTTCTGCATTTTGCGCCGAATAAGAATCTTTTTTGTTCACTGTTCCAATTTCGTATTCAAACAAAATTGAGGCTCTTTCTCTCTAGATGTATATATTGTTACACATATAAGCACACGAGTGCATATCATTGTATAATATGTTTCTATGTATTATGTGTTCTGTTTATAATTTCTTAAGGACCTTTGGAATTGGTTGAGATTTTTGTCTGAACACTATAGTTTTAGTTTAGTGCGTGTCTATCAATGCGCAATTTCTGTTTCAATGCTTCAAAATAGGAATGGCTTCTGCTTCTTCAATGTCAGGTAAGTGCTGTTTTGGCCCTTGATTTTCGGTGTTTGTCATGTATATGAAAACTGTAATTATCTGGTAAAATGTTGAATGTGTAAGTGGATCCTTGTGGGCGTTGACAGTGTCAGTAGAATGCTTGAATACATGTAAGGCTTGGAAAGGGGATGCGAGTAGTAGATACAATCACAGTGTGCTTTCATGTGCTTCGAAGGCTCCAAGAATGCTCACTGGATTTCTCATTAGCACCGTGCACCTCCTCAAGCTTTTCGACAGGCTTCAACGAGAATTCGCAACTGACCAGTAAGTATTTGGGATTTACAATGTTGGAGTTCACATAAAAAAAAATTAAGGATGTGCTAGCTAGAGATTATTGGGGCATTGTGACTGAAAAAATTTAAAGGGAAGCAATATAGGAGTTGTAAGATTATTTTGTTGGACTTCCAGTTTTGATCAAGTAAATCTTTTTAGATGCAGTGGAGCATCAAAATGGATTACATGTAGTCTTTGCGGAACTTTATTGGAATAGTTCATTTATTTGCTAATAATTATACATTCAATAGCTTCTCAATATCTACTATGCTGTATGGACATGATTTCAAAAAGTAGCATATGTCTCAGCAACGAGGAAGTTAAAGTGGCAGTAGGAAAAGAACTACTTGGTACCAAGGCAAATTAGCACTAACAGAGTGATACCGAATATTTGTAAATTGTATCCTTGTATGCATCTCTAGTTTTATGATCTTATAGAAAGGCTGCAAGTTCTTCAGTAGCCATGGATCTTTGAGAGAATCATGGTCAAGAACACAATGAGGCCGAGCTTGACGAAGGACAAACCAAAGAACCAGGTACATGAAAACCATGACAGGGCCGAGAGTGCCCATATTAGTATTCTCCGCCTGGATGAGTATGTGTGTTGATTATTGTGTGTTTCAGCAAGTTCCACCATATAAGTCATCTTTGAATTGCCTTTACCATCAATAGACAATTCTGGAAGTGATTCTTCCGCGCACTCTGCATTGGATTCTGGGGAGGAATTCCCTGTTCCTACTGAACTCTCTTCAATTGTATTGGTAAGATCTTCTTCATCCAAATCATCACTGTCATTGTCTTCACCCTTCTCTTCATCTTTCCTCATTCGCATAATTGGATCATATTCTGATGTGTCAATTCCTGTACAAATTGTTTGTGATGCTTCCTCAATTTCCTTTACAGCATTTTCAATTTCTTTCTGTTGACAGACTAATAATTCCGGCGCGCTGTTTTCTTTCATCTCCTGATTTGTAGAAGTTCCCACATTTTTTACATTAATTCCAATATCTTCAGTTGAAAGCTGCTCGTTCATAGAGTCTTTGTCAATAGCAATTCCCGCCATAACGTTGGATGAATAGCTGAGAATTGGAAAGGAGAAGGTTTGCACATCCTTCACATAATCTTCACATTGACCGTTTTCAGCATTTTGTTCATCATCATTACGAGATAGTTTTTGTTCACAATCTTGGATTCCTGCATCAGGATAATCACATTCGTCTTGTTCAACCAATTGCAGTTCTGCATTGTGAATGCCCTCGTCTACTTGTGCCATCTCAATAACTTCATTTCTTTCACTTTTTTGAACAGTTTCAATGGGCAGTGAACCTTCTTTGTCGTCATAGTTTACGTTTTCATGTTCGATAATAGGTCGACTGTCAAAAACAGACAGCAATTCTTTCCCACCTTCGCCGTAATTCTCCAAAACTGTAGTTCCTGGCATGGAACTACCCGTGCTGACAATTTCTTGATCATGACAATTTTTAGTTTTCTCCTCGCTAAATTGCATCTCTACAGCACTCTGTTTTCCTTCAATATTCTCTTTCATATTTTGGTTATCTTCCGCCATGATTTTATGAATATGAGCACCGTCAATGGCACCATCTCCTTTGGCCAACTCGATTTCTACTTCATTTTTGTGCATTTTGTTCTTCGACTCGGGTTCAAAAAGCAATTTATCATCAAATGTTGGCAGATGGAATTCTTCCTTAATAACGGTCACAGAGCCATCAGCAATAGGCTTCTCATTCTGAATTAGGAAATAAAGCTATGAGAATTCTGATATATAAAAGTGTTTAGATCATTGGAAAAGTTCCATAATTTTACTTTTCTCTTGCAACTAACTTGATGAAGTTCAACAAAAGTGGAATGACACCCAGAAGATTGCAAAGGATATGCTGAAATCGAGAATGGCTCCATGTTTATTTTTTTAAGAAGAAAACCTTGATCAGGCACATCCCAGAAAGATTAACAATCAGCATCCGTTTTGTTCACAGGGTGCTATGGATGAACATATCAACATAAAGAAGGCAAGAATTAAAATAGAATTACCGATATCAAGTACTTGGCAAAGACAAATGAAGCAGAAACATCCTTGATCTCATCCACATCTGCTCCTCCTGTGCTGAAAAGTTAATTCAATTTGATAAACAAATTGGTGGTGATAATATTTTATGAAAAAATCAATTAAATAGAAATAATTCATATACCGTGGATTTTTCTTTTCCGACTGATGTGTATGAGGAAGAATAAACTGTGTTTCTTTGCTAGCATTATCTTGACCATTCTCATTAGCAGGGAGTTCTGTTGGCCAGGAGAAAGTTAGCACGTCCTTGACATAATCTTCACATCGACTGTTTTCAGCATTTTGTTCGTCATCATTACAAGAGATTTGTTCATAATCTTGAACAATTTCTGCATCAGGATGATCACATCCTTGTTTAACCAATTGCATTTTTGATTTGTGAATGCTGTCACCTACTTGAGCTGTCTCAATAGCTCCATTTCCTTCAATTTTTTCAACAGTTCCAATTGGCAGAGAGCTTTCTTTATAGCAGCTGTTTGTGTTTTCATGGTCGATAATGGGCCAACTGTCAATAAGTGGCAGTAATAATTCTCGCCCACCTTCACCATAATTCGTAGCAATATTTCCTGGCATAGAACTACACTTGCATATCATTTTATCTTCATCGCGAAAATTCTTAGTCTCATCTTCTTCTTCACTAAATTGAATCTCTACAGCATTCTTTTTTGCTTCAATGTTCTCTTGCATTTCTTGGTTATTTACTACCATGATTTTATCAATATGAACACCCTCAATGGCGTCACCATCCTTGGTTAACTTGATTTCTTCTTCACGATTCTGCATTTCGTCCTTCAGCTCAGGTTTAAGAGGCAATTTATCATCAAATGTTGGCAGATGGAACTCTTCCTTAATAGAAGTCACAGAGCCATCAGCAATAGGCGTCTCATTCTGAATCAAGAAATTTAAGGTATGAGGATTCTGACTTATTAAGTGTTTAGCTCAGTGGAAATGTTCCATATATTTACTTCTCTCTTGCAACTATCTTGATCGACACCGATAAAATTGGAACAATAGAGAGAAGATTGCACAAGATATGTAGAATACGAGAACTGGTCCTTTGTTTATTTAAAAAAAAAAACTTGATCAATTACATCCAAGAAATATTAAAAATCAGCATCTATCTTCTTCACAGGGTGACATGGAAGAACATATTAACATAAAGAATAGAAGTGTTAAAAGTAAAATTACCAATTTCAAGTTCTCGGAGAAGACACATGAAGCAGAATCAGCCTCGACATCCATATCAGCTGCTCCTGTGCTGAAAATTCAATGTACTTCAATAAACAAATGGCAGTGACAATAATTTATGGAAAAAAACAATTACATAGAAATAATTTCATCTACCATGGACGAGGAATCAACTGTATCTCTTTGCTTGCATTTACTTGATCATTCTCCTCGTTTAATGTCTCAGGAAGTTTTGTTGGAAAGGATAAGGTTTGCACGTCCTTGACATAATCTTCACATTGGCTGTTTTCAACATTTTGTTCGTTAACATTACAAGAGATTTCTTGTTCATAATCCTGAACGATTACTTCATCGGGATAATCACTTTCTTTAACCAAATGCATTTTTGATTTGTGAAAGCTGTCATCTACTTGAGCTGTCTCAATAGCTCCATTTCCTTCAACTTTTTCAACATTTGCAATCAACAGAGAGTTCTCTTTCTTGTTACTATTTGTGTTTTCATGTACATTAATAAGTCGATTGTTGAAAACTGGCGGTACTAATTCTAGCCCACATTCACCATAATTCTCCGTAACAATATTTCCGGGCATGGAACCACACGTGTTGATAATAATTTCCTGATCAAAACAATTCTTATTCTTCTCTTCTTCACAAAATCGCATCTCTACAGCATTCTTTTTCCATTCAATATTCTCTTGCACCTCCTGGTTATTTTCTGCTACGATTTTATCAATATGAACACCCTCAATGGCTTCATCATCCATGGTTAACTCAATTTCTATTTCAGGATTTTGTGTTTCGTCCTTCAACTCGGGTTCAAGAAGCAATTTATCGTCAAATGTTGGCAAATGGAATTCTTCCTTATTAACAACAGTAACAGAGTCCTCAGTATTGGCACTGCTTTCTAGTTTTTTAGTATTATCAGAGCAGCAAACCTCTTTTTCCTTATACGCAGGACCTCCTGTTCCACCATTAATTTCAAGCATGGGCTTTTCATCCTGAATCAGCAAATTTAAGGTACGAGGATTCTGATATATGAAAAGCTTTTAGCTCAATTAAAATGTTGCATAAATTTTACTTTTATAGTAATATGTTGTTGGTCACTAAACTTTTGGCAAAATTTCAAGTTGTTGCTAAATTCACTTTCTTTCAAGATGGTTATTGAATCTAAATTTTGATGCAATTCGATTAATCATTAGTGACACTGATGGGAAATTTGATGGGCAGTCTAGCTATTGCCAAGCTGCAACGTCAACTTTTCCGTTAATCAAACTAATAAACGTGGCCGGGATGATCAGATGGTAACAAAATTTTAAGTTACCAACTAGAAATTTCACTAAAATTTAAGTGTCCGCGTGTGCTTTTAGCCCTTCCCTTTTCTCTTGCAAACCAACTTGATCAAGTACATGACCCTCTTTCGGGATATCCCATAAAACTGGAACGATACAGAAGCATGCACAAATCGAGATATGACCAATTGGTTTAGGAGAAGGGGAAAGAAGAAAACTTGATCAAGTTTTCCAAGAAATATTGGCTATCAACATCTATTTAGTGTCCACAGTATGATATGTAATATCATTAACATAAAGAAGGCAAGAATTTGAAATAGGATTACCAATTTCAAGTTCTCAGTAAAGAGAAATGAAGCAGAATCATCCTTCATCACATCCATATCTGGTGTTCCATTGCTGAAAATTCAATTCAATCTAATCCGTTAAATATGAAATTATAGTACAGACTTCATTAAACAAATTGATGATTATTATAATTCATGGAAAAAGTAGAAATAATTTCATTTACCATTGATGGTTCTTTACAGACAAAGGTGTATTAGGAAGAATAAATTCTCTCTCTGCGCTTGCATTATCTTGATCATTCTCCTTGTTTAATGTCTCAGGGAATTCAGTTTGTAGACTCTGCTCCACCTCCTGGTGGCTGTGGTGGTTCTTGCCAGATTTCTGCCCCTTTTTCTTGACTATGAGGGCCGACGCTATAGCGGCAGCAGCAGCCAAGGCGGCTAAACCCAACAAACCCACCGCTCCAGTGCCGCCTCCGGCTTTGCCTATTTTCATTGTCATCTTCTTCTTTCCTTGCTCATGGTATGTCTTTTTGGACTCCTCCATATTCCTGAACTTCTTTTACTTATAATATATTATCTCCAAGTTTCTGGGATTTCAATCTCTGGTGTGTTTCTCAATGCATTCTTTCATCTTTTCGGGATTTTCAATGTTATGTTAGAGATAAAATGTAGTGAAAGAAGATGGTACTAACCTGACTGCAAAACAGTAGGCGAGGTTGAAGCCACATCTCATTTGACAAACAATTTATTTCTTTATTTTTTTAATTTTCTGTGTCTTGTACAAAAATATCAACTACACTTCAGGAAACTGAAATTTGTCATCAGATAATGACTCGTGACACGCGAGGAGCAAATAATTATAAAACTAAAACGAACAGTACTAAAGAAGAGGTTGAAATGCTCATGCAAGGCATGTGGTGGGTTAACAAACCCCACAATAATTGGCAAATTCTTTGCTACAGCGTTTGGTATGTTGACGTGTGTTGGACTGGACGTGGTTGAAAATATAAGGGGATGTTCTCTTTGTGTTTCAGTTTTGTATTTTTAGTTTTGAATTCATTTTGTGTTTTGAGTGTCCATTTTGAGATTTTTGAAAATGTGTTCTTTTTGGCATTTTGAAAAATTGTTTGAAAACGCCCAAAACACGTTTTGAAAATTTTGACTTGATTATAACTGAAAACACCCAAAATGACAAATATGTCGTTTTGAGTTTTCTTTACAAATTTTCAACTTGTTTTCGAAAATGAGAAAGAGAACGCGTTTTCACTGTTTTGGAAAACCGAAAACAGAAAACGGCTTGAAAATGGTAAAGAGAACATGCCCTAAGTGTTGTAGGGATAGAACTAGAACTCGATAGTCATGGTGGGCTAAAATTTGAACTTAGGCTAAACTGAGAATTTGTTTTGTAAAAGAAGAGAAATAGTGTTGTACAATATCGGATGTGTTTGAAACAAATTGGAGTCTATCTTGTATTGTCCTCTTTAGTCTACCGAAACAATTTTGCTAGTGTTTCGTTCATTAGAGTTTATTGTACAAGTTAAAAAAGAGTACTCCTAAAGCGGAAAAAAAATAAAAAAAAAATCCAAGAAATAAAAGAGTTTTCATTAAATCAACGAATGATAGATGGAGGAAAAAAGAAAAGAAAAGACAAATTGAGATTTAAAAAAGTACACAAATGATATATGGATTTCGGTCCTCATACAAGATGATAGATAAAGTTTCCTACTTTGTCAGCCAACCTAACAAAATGAAATGACTTTTTTTGGCATTTATGAATTATTCAACGGACCAAATGCTTCTAGTGATTTCTACAACATTTCCTTCCGCTAATCCCTACTATCTTTAAAAAAGCAATCTACCAATTACTGTTCATTTGTGAAACATTTTTTTCCCAATTTTATCCATAGTCATTTACTAACCATCCACACATCAAACAAAAGGGTACTATGGATTTCTTCTTTTCAACAATTGTTGACTGGAAAAAGACAAAAAATTATGCAACCACACATTTGTTGATTGGGGAAAGATAAAAAAGGAAGCAACAAATTGTAGATTATTGTTAGCACTATAAAAAAAAAGAGGGTCAACGTCTGCGCTGGAGTTCGCATAGCGCGGTTCAGCGTACACTCCGCACGGTGCGGAGTGTAACTTCGCGCTGTGCAGTGTACGGAGTCTTTCTCCCGCATTGCGAGGAGTGCGGACATGATGCATTTATTTATTTGTTTTTTTAACCCACTCCCATGTGTGTTTGTGTACTGTTCATATTTATATTAAAATATGTTCAAATTTAATTAGATTTACTTATAAATAAATTATATTATTAATATACATTATGTATTTTTGAATGATCTGACAAAAAAATGTTAACTTTCAATAGACACAATTTTTCAACACATACACGAAAATCAGAATTACTTTCAGGGGCGAGCCCCCACGAAGGGCGCTGCCCCCTTTACCCCTGCGATCTTTCAGGGGCCACGCGGACATTTTTTTTTTTTTAATGTCTGGTGTCCACATAGCACGAGCCTGTTTTTTATATACAATGTTAACAATAATCTACGATAAATCCATAGCTAAACGAAATCATTCTCTATCTTCAAAAATACAAAATCTTTGTAGCGGTAGCCCTGTTTTGCCTAATAAAATTATGATTTTATTGTTTTCCCATAACCTCATTCTTAGTAGCTCTCATATCATATCACTTGAAACCATTACAGGAATCACTTTTGCTTTCTTTTTCTCTACTATTAAGATGTTTCAATTCATTATGCTAGCTTTTGTATTTTCATGAATTAAACAACAGTTCGAACAGTTGTCATATTTGATAATCTCCGAGCTCTCTCTACACTAATACAAAATTCATTGAACGTGTATGTATAAAGTTAATTGCGTGCGAAAATTGAAGATATGATGGATTGCGTGAAAAGGAGGAGATGCAATAAAATTTCAAGGAAAAAATGCAAATATGTCGACGATATGAATAAGCGACACGTGTCTTGTGAACATTCATTTTCTTTTGGCTCTTTTATATAGCAGTGAAGTGAAACTTATCTTTATATTGCTTCATTAACTATAGAAAAAGTTTAGTTCCCAAGCGTTCACTATATGCGTATAACGGTAAAACAAAGAAACACTTTCAAGGCATATTTGGTACATGATTAAGTGGATACAAATTGCTAGCTTCTTCATTTCCCCAATTATTGTCCACCTTTACTAAATGAGTCATTATAAAGTAAGGGAATAAAGAACCAATATATGTTTCTTCATNCAATTTTTTCAAGAAGATATACTGATTTTATTTGTTATATAACGTATAGTCCATTCTCACTTTAATCAGAAAAGCAAAACTGAAGAAAGATGAAATATTAAACAAAAACTAGCGTAATGTAGAGATAGTTTGGGAAGCTAGGGAAGTAGAGATATAAAAACAGCATCAAAAAATAATGTACCACCATCAAAATAGTAGACAATTTTAGGTTTTAGAACTGTGCTTAAATTATCCCATGTTGAGGACCCACTCAGCCCTATTTCATTTTCTAACCTACAAACGAACAAACAACAATTACCTTCAAAAAATGACATTTTGCGCAATGAAAAGTAGAATGTAGAAGGTATGAGTGAAAATGTCAAAAAATGAGAGGTATGGATGTTTTGCACAATGATACTGAAAGGTAGGGATGTTTTGTGCTATTTATCCTTTAGAATTAATACCAAGGAAAATTACGTGAAAATGAATGTTAAATCATTTATTTAATTTTCAATTAAGTAAAATGGAATGTTAATTATCATATATTGATGTGAATAACGAAATGCATTGTTGAATGTGAAATTATAATTAACTTATAATTAGAAATAATAACGTTGAAATACATAAATGAAGATGAATATTAATTAAATGAATGTAAATATTAATTAATTGATAATTAATAATAGAAAAATCATATATTAATGAAAACACATGAGTGAAATGAATTTGTCCAATGTACATTTACATTGATGGTAACTAAATAATTAAATAAATTAAATACATGTTGAAAAACTAAAATAAGATATTATTGAAATAATTGAATTATAGTAGAACTAGAATCATCCAAAAAAATAATTCTTACTTGATATAATATTTAATATATTATAGATGAAGCACAAGTCCCAATTTTTTAATTTTTATTTTTTCTGAAATTATTCTAAATCTTAAATTTTAGAACTTTGCTATGTGTAAAAATGTACATCTAATTTGATAGCCCCCTATTGTGAGGTAGATGTATACCAAGTTGTCAAACTTGGTGTACAAGAAGATAAATTCTAAATTTTATAGAATCCATAGTTTTTATAAAATTTTCAACCATATTTTATCAAAATTTACTAAAAATTTAATTTTAACCAAAATAAGACATAGGCTAAGCCGCTATTTGGTCCATTTTTTTGTCAAATTCATTTTTAATTACATATTTTATGAGTTGAATAATTTTTATCATTTTTTAGTTACACATTTCATTAGTTTATATCAAAATTTAGTAAAAATATAATTTTTAAATAAACCAAATAAGGACTAAGTGTACTCTATTCAATCAAAGAAATAAGTTATTAATGTGAGCCAAACATAATCTTAGTTCATCGTCATCAATAAAATAACAGCCCATACTTTATCGTGCTAAAATTTAAAATTTACCAAAAAGGTACTAAAATTGTTTATTGAGAATAATTATGGACTTTGCTTCATAATAGCAACCCGGGGCTTGGCCCGATAAGAAAAAGGCCCATACCATAAACCCTAGACCAAATTCATCTCCCACATATAAAAACCTAAGCTTGAGAGGATTTCACTTTTCAACCCCATCCGGCACAGTTCAATCGAGAGGAGACAATGGTGTCGCTGAAGCTACAGAAGCGGCTTGCCGCCAGCGTCCTCAAGTGCGGCAAGGGCAAAGTCTGGCTTGACCCTAACGAAGTCGATGAACTCTCCAGAGCCAATTCGCGTATGTATACGTATAGAATAGATGTGATAATTGGTTTTCGATTTCCTTTTTACATTTTTTTGTTGAATTGATTTTATTTAATGTTGTTCGATTGATTTTTTTGGGATCTTGTTCATGCTTCTAATTTCAATCAGTTGTTTGTACTGCTGTTTATTGTTTGGTGCAATTTATATTTGCTTACGTTCAGCAATATTTTAATTTTTTATCTTTTTGAATATTTTGAGAAGTAATTTGGTCTATATGCTGTTTTTGTATCTGTCTATTAGCTACTCACAGATATCATTTCTAGAAGGTTTTGTCGAGTCCATTTCAATTTTATTCAGATGCGAACCTGTTCAATTCCTTGTGTATGTTGGTTACTGGTGCTATTTGTATCTTTTAGCAAGATTTAAATCATCTGTGTTGAGGATTTGGAGAAGTAAATAGCGGAAAATAGGCTGGTCGGTACGTTGTTTTCAAATCTGTCTATGAGCTACGTAAGGGTTTCTACTCGGTAATTGTTAAAACATTTCAATCTTACACCGCAACAAAGTGGAGATTAGTTCTTTTTAATTCTATTTTATTCAATCTGTATACCCTGCCTTGTATGCAATTTGAAGTTCTTTTATTTTTTGAAAAATACTATATCTGAGATTGCTAGAAATATGGTAAAGGAGGTCTTGATTGCTGGTGTTGATTTAAAGCTTGTTAATGGTCTTAAATACACTTGGTGCAACGAGAGAATTTTTTTTATGCAACACAAACAATAATTGAAACTTCAAACATGTAAGAAAATGTTGGGCATGCTACTACTTTCCAGATGCATGACCATCTTTCCACTCCGTGAGGCTGCTCACTGGTACAGTGCCTGCTAAAGATTTAGAATCTATATTTGGCACAAACAAACTGCTGCATTTTCTCAATACTGCAATGTGTATTCATTTTGTGACAGTATTATATACTTGTGTTTGAATCTTGCTTGTATAAAATTCAGGTCAAAACATCAGGAAGCTTGTCAAGGATGGTTTCATCATTAGGAAGCCAACCAAGATTCATTCTCGATCTCGTGCTCGTCGAATGAAGGAGGCAAAGAGAAAGGGACGTCACTCTGGATATGGTAATGTCTTCTAATTTTGGAATGCATAAATCGCGTACTGTCTGCTAATTGTTTATTGCATTAAAGCTGGCGTAATACTAATCAATTTGCTAATGGATTGATCTTTTTCCTCATTTTGTTATGTTTTAAATTTTGTTGGTAAGTTCACTTCTCACTATTTGGAAACAGAAGGATTCTACTTACTGAGTTTCTTCATGGATGTATGATGTTTTATTTTATCTGTGAAAATTAAATTAAGAATCTTTATCCCCTATTTGCCAGAGAAAACACATGCAAAATGTTAGATGTGATGCCGTCTTATTGTGAACTTAATTTTGATGGGACTTGCGTCTTACTGCTGTTCTAAAATTGACTTAGTGCATTGAAGCTATGATTGAGTTTGTCCTTTCATGGCGTATTCCTTTGCCTTTATCTTTTTTACGTGTTGAAAAGAGGAGCATAGATGTCTGATATCTAAGATGTTTTCTAAATTATTTCAGGTAAGCGCAAGGGTACCAGGGAGGCAAGGCTGCCAACTAAAGTACTCTGGATGAGGAGAATGAGGGTGCTCAGGCGCTTGCTTCGCAAGTACAGGGAGTCAAAGAAGATTGACAAGCACATGTATCATGACATGTACATGAAGGTGAAGGGTAATGTTTTCAAAAATAAGCGTGTTTTGATGGAGAGCATCCACAAATCTAAGGCTGAGAAGGCCAGAGAAAAGAGCTTGTCTGACCAATTCGAGGCTAAGAGAGCAAAGAACAAAGCTAGCAGGGAAAGAAAGATAGCTAGGAGGGAGGAGCGTTTGGCTCAGGTGATTAACTGCATTCCCTTTGTAGGTTTTTGTTCAATAGTAACTATTGTAACAATTGATTTATATACAGAAGCTTCAAGCATTGATATCCAAATGAAGGCTATCATAGTATATAAGCCCCCTGTTTGGTTTAGATAAAAATTAGATTTAAGTAGATTTTGATAAAGTTGATAAAATGTGAGGTTGAAAAGTTGATGAAAGTTATGGATCCTATAAGATGTGATTGAAAATGATTTGAGGGAAGAAGAGTTTTAGAAAAATGGGGGTCAAACAGGGGCTAAGTTTGCATGAAAACTCATGTCTTAACAAACATTTTACTTTTTGAGTAAATGTAGTAGTACCAAGTTATGTATGAGTTGTCATTATCTTGATTTGCGTTTTTGGGCTTTCTGAAAAATTGGATTTTTTTCTCCTTTTTCTATTTCAGGGACCAGGAGAGAGAGTAGCACCACCACCTGCTGCTGCAGCCCCTGCTCCTTCACCCCAGGCAGCTCGGTAAGTGACTTGAAAAATCGTTAAAATCAAAGCATTTTCATTAGTTATTGAAACTGTGATTTTTAACTCTCTGAAATCTGCAACACAGGGGAGCCAAGAAGGCAAAGAAGTGAACTTTTTGACCCAGTTTAAAGGATTGGCGGATTCCTACTGTCTTTATGCATTTTTGAATTTTTTAGTATGACAATTCAGGTTTTTTGACATCTGTACCAGATCTTTCCTTATGACTGCATTAGCTATTTCCAGTTGAATTGACTATTGAGAAATCATATAACCGCTAGTCGTCTTATTTTCTGTTATACAATGATTTTTATAATACGTTGAAAAAGTGTGGTGGAGGTTTGCCGAGTAATATATGCCAAATGCCTGCAAGGTTAAATAAGTGGAGTCGATTCCTTTCTTGTGAAACTTGGTTACTTCCAAGATTTCTGTTTGCTCAATCATTTCCTACTCTTTGGCGTTTGTCAATGTTAAAGGGTTTACATAAGTGGTGATGTTATCAATGCTGAAGGGTTTTCACAAGTGCTTAAAAGTTACTTGCAAGTAGTTTTTTTAGAACAGGTTTAAAGCTTGTTTCCAAAAGGAGATTCCGAAATCATCATAATGAACTGGTATGAAAATGCTCAAATGAGTTCAGAATAAAATTTCTCAGTCTGAAACTGCACAAAATGATCCTTTCTATTAAACCTCAGTCCATGTTCATGAATGGACGATTCAGCTGATGTATTGTATAATTTAGTCTCCTGACATTAACAATCCCACGAGGACAATCGAGCCACTTCATTTTCCTCCAGAGAAGTGACTGTTTTTAACTCAAAATTTCGAATTCCAGGAGACAAAAGCTCCATGCTCTGAAAGAGACACCTGTCTTGTAATAAATTGATGGTAGTCGAAGTAACAGCAGTAAAAAATGGACAAATTCATTGCACAGTGATAGACGAAACTGTTCTCATGCTAGGTTAAGATTGCTCACTTACTGATATGATAGAAGAATTTTACTGTTCTCTCCAAGTGAGCAATATAAAACTTCCCACCGTAGAAACATTTCTGGAGTGAGAGATTGCCGCATTTAATATAGGAAAGATGCGACTTGGATATACGACTTCAAAAATTTTGCTAGAAGAACTTTTTAGTTGAAACTTAAACATCTCTAAAATCTGTTTTTTTTTTTTTTTCAACAAGCACTTTGCTTTTGGGGATACCAATAAACCCTACTAAACACTCAATTTTCCAAAACTGGTAATCTTTTTGTCACAAAATAAGCTAATACAGTGTTCCCTCTGAATTTCCAATAGAAGATTATACTTGGAAAAAAAAAATCAATTTAAAGATTCAAGACAAAATTAAAAGGTACTTAAAGTAGTTCCAATATATTTCAACTATAATTTGACAATGTATTTCGGGTACAAATAAGAGGGATGTTTTCGTGCTACTACACGAACAAAACCAAAGCCAACAATTGCAAAAAGGGTTAAATCTATTTGTACATAATGGATTACCCTCTCTCACATAATGTGCGGGCCAGCGTGTATTTAAAAATTCCGACAATGTGGTTCTCGTCCCTATTGTGAGTAGTAGGTAAAAGATTCGATAAAAAAAATTCGGTACATGTAGCATGATCCTTGCGAAAATCCCCCAAAAATGAATTAATCAGGATATTATTTTTAAGCTGTGCAACTTTATTAGGACTAAATTGTTGAAACTAAAAAGTTAAACCAAATCTGATTTGATTAGTCGAAGGGACCAATCATATTCTCTGGCACTACAAGCTTATCAAACTCTTCAGAAGTGAGCATTCCAAGTTTCAAGGCAGCTTCCTGTACATTCAGATTTTTTTTGTCAAATTCGTATGCAGAAATAAATTTCCAAATTTAGAATGTTGTTTAATCTAAACATGGCATTAACAAAGAGGAAGACAATGAATGAAATTCGTCGTGATGCGAGGGATAAAGCAGTTGGCAATGAACCGAAGAGAGCGTCTGAAAAGAATTCATAAAGTCGAACCAAAAATTATTAAAAACAAGAATTGCTTGGCTATTTTTGTTGCATGAGATATCTAGCATGTTTGGCTTAGCTTAAAAGGTTTAATTACGAATAAGTTTTGGTATAAGCAAGTTTTTTACCGATTAAAATTGACACTACGTTACTTATTTTGATGGTAAGGCTGGCATTCATTTTAAAATAAGTAACTTCGTTTTTTGCTTATTAACAAGAAAAATATAACTTTCCAAACAGTGCCATATGCAACTATAAGATGACGTCTAAACAACCGAAGGGTAATGGGGAGACTCCACAAAATAGGAGGTTGAACCTTCAAAGTACAGCCCTCCTTGTAGCCGGTCTTGGCAACTGATGCAGATTGTCATAGCCAATTTTCTGAACAGTCAACAGCATTAACTTACAATAAGCACAGTCCAGCTACGGGAAGATGTACCGCCAAAGAATGCATAATTTAGAAACTTACTGGGTTCAGAGATGTGACGAGCATGAGCGACTGCAAGGTTATACAAAACGACATAATATCAATCATCTTAGGGTGTTTCAACA
>CAIGRP010078236.1:0-32265 GCA_903798385.1 Fraxinus cuspidata
TGGATGCTGGGCTCCGCTGCGCCTGGGTCTGGTTTTGTGGTTCAGGCAGTCGGCAGGGGACGGGCGATTCTGGGCTCTGGCAGTCTGGCGAGTCCGACGACGCGGCTTGGATTCAGAGTCAATGGGGCGTGCGACAGGCTACATCATATTCTCTTATCTGTTGATGTAGGTACAATGGATTGAAATTTGCAGGGCCACGGCTTGTTATATCATACATTTTTGGCCAAATAATTGGCCCGCTTGTTTTTTTTTTTTTTTGTATTGTGTTGTAGAAAAAATTGGGGGCGGCCCAAAGCCCAGAGCAGGCATCTGCCCCTGGTCGTCTTGGCTATGATGTTGGCAGCATTTGTTATTTTACGGAGTGAGTGTTAGTTGTGTTTGCAGTTGTGGCGATGGTGTGGTGGTTAATGGGGGTGGTTGGGATGTGGGTAGGGTGGAAAAAAAGTGTTTTGTGACGATTGTGTAGAAAGAAGGTGGTGGTTGTGATTGTAGCAGTGGTGCAGTGTTTTTGGCGGGGTGGGGGTGGGGTAGCAATGGCGTTGTTTGTGACCTGCTATTTTGTTGATTGTGACCAATAAATAACATGTGACCTAAGAAATATGATCATAAGTTATAATTTATTAAATTATCATCAAGAAATAACTTGTAACCAATTAATTTGATAATTTGTGACCATTAAATAAGTTGTGAGTTATAAAATTTGTGATTTGTGACCGATTAATAAAGTGTAATCTATAAAATTTTTGATTTGTGACCGAGAAATAATTTATGACCAATTAATTCAATAATTTGTGATCAAATTGTATAGAATGGTGATCTCAATGTATTTAATTAATAAAAAAATGTTTCTTATTGGTTATTATCTAATTTTTGAAATTTTAAATATTGTTCTTAATTTTGAAATATGTCATACTTAATCTCTTAGATATGAAATATTCTTTTTTTTTTAATCTCGTTTTCTACCACACATTGTAAGTGACTCGAATTTTTTAAACAAATATTTTATTAACTTTTATCAAAATTTGTTATTCTTACAAAAAATTAGGACCGTGGCTAAGTTCTTATTTTGACAATAAGTTGTGAATTTATTTGTTTTTAAAAATAACTTTTTTAAATAGCAGAGAAGTAAATATATATTTGACGGTTTAATTCTTTAAATAATCACTGAATTTTTCGTAAAGTTCTCACAAGATCATTGAACTTCAAACAAGCCCATCGAATTTTGAAATTGGTACCCCATCCCCCACTACATAAAACAACGTTTGCAAAATTGGAAGGATTTGATGACGTATCTAACAGTGTGGCTGAAAACGATTTGGGTCGGGATATTAGAAATTTAAGATTATGTCTCCATGAAATTGAACGAGAGGATGTGGACGACTTGCATATAAAATCTGATTTTTCGACTTTTTTTTTTGGCAATGACGTGCCATGTTAGTCATACCGTTAGACACGTTATCAAATTATTCTAAATTTGTAAGCTTCATTTATGCAACGATAGATGAGATACCAAATTTCAAAGTTCATTGACTAATGGAGGCTGTTTTGAAGTTCAGTGATCTCATGTGAACTTTATGAAAAGTTTAGTGACGATTTAGAGAATTAACCCTATGTTTGACTCATGTTTATAAATAATTGTTACAATTATATTTTATGTGGAGTTATATATAGCACATCTAATGCTAAAACTATGTGGAAGCACACAGTAAATTCAATTAAATAAGTTTAACATCACGTTTAATTGAATTCATTATTTAACATAACATATATATCACATAGGATGGTATTGTATAACATTATTTTTTATTGGGCCCACACGTAACGAGATGGGTCCAACATTATAGGATGTGAGTGTAAATCAAATTGGGCCAAATGTAATCGGGACAACTCTTCGTGGTTTGGATTTGGTTAATACTTTATGATGGATCGGTCAACACACCCACGTGGTCCATCTTGAGCAAAGTAATTTTAATATTTTCTTAAGTCCATGTTTGGTGGGTGGGTGTGAGAATTTCAATCATGCTACATCTAATACTTAATCACAAATTTTATAGGATTCACAACTTTTTAACTATAATTTCATCAATTTATATTAAAATCTAATGAAAATATGATTTTTAACGACACCAAACAAGGCCTACATATGTGGCTCTTTCTCATTAGGGTATGAAATTCAAGATACTGGAAAGTGTCGAGGAACAATATTCTAAATTTAGGATCTGTTGACACCGAGTACATGTAGAATTTTTAGGTCAATAAATTAGTGTTACGCTATCACAAACCTTGTTAGAAATTGAGAAGATTTTAAATTAGAAAACAACAATTTCACATTAAAAAAATTCCTCCAATTTTTGCCCAAAGAATGGAGATGTTCGAGCCTCGTGTTGTGCGTAATTGTAGTGAAAAACGGATTATTGAATATTACTTTTAGCACAAAGGAATAATAGGGATTCAATTAACTAGGCACCAAGTTTCAAAGATATTGTGAGGGAGCCGCTTAATTCCATGATTCTTTTATTTGTCTTCTTTTATTGAAAAAAAAGCATATTACACTTTCGAATTTGTGTAAATTTAGTTTTGATTAAGCCCTATTTTTAGGAAATATATTTTTTTATTGCCATTTTTTTGGAGAATGCAATCTATGGTTAAAAATTAGGAAAATTTTTTGAATTTATTTTATTTAGAGAATGTGTTGTTAAAAATGAGTTTGAGAGAAAAATGAAATTTTTAAGTACGAGACTCAAAATAGATAGACGATAATAAAATCAAATAAAATTTATCACTCTAAATTCATTCTCTAATATTTATTCTCATTAAATAATCAATGCCAAAGTTTTAAAATTTGGCCCAGACATCGAAACGAAAAAGAGAAAGGGTCTTGAAAGGTTCGACACCTGTCGAACCAGGGTCAAATCGAAGTTAATGACTAAATATTTATAAATATTTTAATTTTATTTTGACAACAATATATAATAAAAATAAAAATAAATACAAATATGTCAAATATATATTTTTTAATACAAAACTTATTAGTTTTTAATTTGTTAGATTACTTTAAAACTCATTCCAATTTTACTAAATAATTTGTAAGATTAAAAAATTTTAAAAATTCAGCAATCTATAGGAGTTGGGTAATTTTGTAGTGAGTTTGTCAATCCCTTGTTGGATGTGTATTGAATAAGTGTATTTTATTGGAATTTGTATCAATTATGGGAATGAAGAAATTGATATGAAAGAGCTCCGTATAGTGAAAAAAGGCTGAATGGGTTGTCAATCTCCTAGTTAACCTTTTATTATATAATAATTTTTTAATAATGAGTTTTGGGAACCGGCCAAATCATTAAAAAGGTCACCGGTTCCCATTTTCTGGTTTAATTTACCAATTTTCTGATTAATTGGTTGAATTTTTATAAAACAGTTAACTTATTATAATCGGACAGGATTTTGGTCCGATTCCTATTTTCTCGATTGAATTGATTGGTTCGATCCGATTTTAATATCATTAATAAATACTATTGGATTTTTTTAATATTTTAAACTTTACATTTAACTAAACCATATTATTCATAAAACATATTATTTCGAAATTTTTAATTTTATACCCACTCCTATATTATTATTATCATAAATGATTGTACCCTTGTGTGAAAGTAACTTCTACTTGATGGATCGAAGTTTATAATCCTTATAAATCACCACTATTCCTATTTAACTAGGACAATTTACTTTTTATAATCCACCTGATTTCAACTAAAAGACTATACATAACAAACAACGAATTGCAAATGTATGTCACAAGAAGGAGCCGTGCTAGGTGCACACCTTTGGTGTACACTTAGCATAATTCCACAAGAAGCGGCGACACGCCTCCATCTACAACTGTGTGTACCACAAAACTAGTAGCAATCCATGTAATTGCAATTGCAAACTAACAAGGTTGTTGAGGTAATCGTTGACCCCATCCCCATGTAAGAGGGTTGTCACTCTGCTGTACACCAAGGTGTACACTCAGCATAATTTCATAAGAAGTAGCGACACGCCTCCATCTACAATCGTGCGTACCACAAAACTAGTAGCAATCCATATAGTTGCAACTGCAAACTAACAAGACCATTGACGTATTGAACGTATACTGCAAGCTGTTGTTGTGACCAACTTTTGGAGTTACGGTCATATAATTATTAACTACTAACAATTATGCTACATTCATAATTAAGGGCATTGTTGTAAAATAAAAATATAAGGGTAGAATTGATATTCAAAAGTTTATCATCAATCCTCCATTTTTTATTATTGTAATAAATAAATGTAGAAAAGATTTGCGTGTATTTACAAATTTTAATTTTTTGTTTATCATTTTAAATTTAAGAACCAGTAAAATACAACTCATACAAGTTTTAAATATTATCTTAAAATGCAAAAACAATATATAATTTTATGAATTAAATGCACTCCGCCAAAGTAGTGTGATTCCAAGCACATGCATGTACCATTACCAACTTATTATTTCCACTATTGACTAGCAATCTATTTAAATTTATTTTCTTTAATTGATTACTCTACCCATATACAATGGAGGTAAGAGCATTCGTAAGTGTACGTAAAAAAACAATTAATTTGGGATAAATATATTGAATTGGACGCAATAAAATAAAGTATTCCACTAAACAAATCGAATGAGATGAATTTGATATAATTAAATATGGTGAAATGTAGATTCTAGACTTGACACGTTTATTTTTATAAGCGTTGATCCATATTTCTAATACAACGAGGTGGCAGGAACATGTCTAAACTTACTTTAGCAAATTTCATTAATTATTTTTAATTCATTGCTTAATTTAAATATTACCCGCAACGTGTTGACGGAATATTTTATCATCATTTGTACTGTCACCTACTTTTGTATAATTTTAGTGTCACGATTTACTTTTTAAATAAATATAATTATATTCATAATCGAACTTGTTAATAAAAGTTGTAATTACATGACGCATTTTATTAGTAGTTGTATTTTTAGAAATTTCGGAGCAAATCCATATTTTGTAGTTCTTAAATGATAAATATTTCATGCCCATCTATATAACTCTTTTCCTCAAAAGACAATCATTGAAGAGTAGTTTGATTGGTTCTCACAGCCGACTTATCTCGACGAATCACACGCCTTTGATTAAACTAATCATTCTACTTTTTTGGATTCAGTAGTAATTAGTAAGTAGAAACTCGAACTCTTCACAAACTAGAGTCCAATCGAATCCTTACACGTGTCTAAATGATTTACTCATTTCCATTGTGATCCAGCATCTTGATAACTGATTATGTGAAAATATTTTATTAATCAACAAATATATTTGTTTGCGAACTTGGAGCGGATGATTAGAGCTTTCCCACGTGTTTTGCTACGTGCCAAAATAAAGCCACATATTTCGGAGCATGTTGGCGCACGTGGTAGATCATTACAAATGCACCGGACGAGCAAGTATCTCGTTTCCATTAGGAGCGCAGACTGGATGAGTAAAATCCTCCAGGCTCCAGCCGACCACCATCAATTCCTATATAATCTCTGTCATGGTCCTTCTTCGTTTTGTTCAATGTCAAATCTTTTCGAATAATTTGTTTTTGTCACCACTTGATAAAACTAAATAGCAATTCAATTTGATTTCTAAAATAACTAAGGACTTGTTTGACATGACTTTTAAAAAGTTAAAAGTTGTTTTAGTGACTGAAACTCTTGCTAAACGCTCTTGAATAATTTTTTTAAAATATTTTGTCTTATTAAAAGAGAAAGCTCTTGTACAAGCAGAGATGAAAATATAAATTTTATCAAACGAGTCCTAAAACAAATATATTGAACATGATTCAATATTACAGTCAATAAATTACTTTGTTTTTATTCTTTAATATTGACAAATAGTGTACAATCCAATTTATCTAATAATATACAAAAAAATATGGCAACACTTCGTTTGTGGTTTTTCGTTCCACTTTCAATTGCTTCCACCTTCCATATTGAGGGCCCATTTGTTAAGGTTATGCTTCTACAAAAGATTTTTGGAACAAGTAACCTAAATTATCTTACTCAAAAATCTTTTTTAATCAGATAAAAGTACTTTCAAATATTTTCCAAATTGATCCATACGAGAAAACATTTTGGAAATTATACAAGAAAAAAACATAGTACTTATGCTTCATTGATTAAACATTTAAGTAAAAATTGTGAATTCTACAAAATGTATGACTAAAAATAAAATTTGACAAACTTATTTAAAAGTTTAGTAAGTATTCTTCCATTCCACTTGTAGCTTCTCATTTCCCTATTAATTGCTCCATACGAGTTGGCAATTTGGGATCATATAAGTAATTTCCATTGATTAAGGGTCTAAAATGTGTAATAAAATTAGAAGTTAAAAGATGTCTGAATTATACACTGAAGAGATTGGAGACCTCGTCTGTAATATTTATCAGAAAATGATCTCCTTTGTAAATATTTGGGTAGTATGGAATCGATAACCTGTTGTAGCCGGTGAATTATTGCCCACGAAAAAGGTACGAATTTTGAGAACTTGTCGTGTCACTCCTCGGCATCATACTGACATATACATACAACCCCTCCTCTTTCCCTCTCTTCAAATCTCCATTTCTCTCTCCACAACCATAGCCAAAACCCTCAAAATAGCTATTTTTTTGATCCATCCAAACCTTACTTCAGATACCTTTTTTCCTCCTTAATTTCCATCTGGAAAAAGGAGATTTTCAAGTTGTTTCAGAGGTGGAGAATCGAGTTGAAAATGGAGAGAGATTTCATGGGATTGACTGTAAAACAGGAGACTCCTGATGAAACCACGGGCTCAGGTACTCCAAATCTTATTCTTTTTTTTTTCCCCTTGAATTTACCATATTTAAAAATATATTGCTTTGTTAAAATTCGAGAAAGCTCTAGTTTAGTTTCATACTTTGTGCATATATGTAATTTCTTTTAGATAAATAATCTTGAAACGGAAAAAAAAAATTATGGGTTTACAAAAATGAAGTAGCTTTAACAAACAAAGCCCCAATATAGACTTTCATAAATTTCGAAGCTTAGATTCTTTTTAACCAATCTCGTCCACAGGAAAAATTAAATCTTGTCTTCTATGACTCTATCCGCCCTTCACTGACTGGATATATTTTATATTTAAATTTAATAAATGAGTCCGAAAGCTCTTCTCTTCAACACAAAGAACCAAAACAAAACATGTGATTTCAAGATTACTTTGATTTCATTTCTTGGAATCTTAAAAAGAACCCTTTCCACTCCAGCTTGTAATTTTGCTATTTATTTTACTTTTATTTGCACTTAGCTGTCGAACAACAAGAAGTACAGTGTATTTCTTTTCTTCATCTCTTTAAATTTATATTTATTTTTTATTCATTGAGTGGATTGATGCATGAGGTGTATTTTTCACGTTATGTGACAACGATTCAAATGTATGATAAAAAATATTTCTTATGAGATGCTGTGCCAAATTTTTCATAGTCCTTAGAATTTTATATTCACTTTCCATGTTTCTTGTGTTATTTAAAGTGTGCACCATGCACCTCATCATCTTTTTCACTATTTTATTCGTTAAATCAACATTTTAAGTTAGAAGGAGTCGTGCTCTCAAAGATGTCAGCGACATGTAAAATACTTTATATAGGTACCACCCAAAAAGAAGAATAAGCTTTATTTTTTATTTTTTTAATTCTAAATGGAATGGTGGCATTTTAAAATTTTCTTTGACCAAATGATTTCCCATATTGTTTACTTGTTCTGCGTTTGATGAGTATATAAGCACTTAGAGCTTGTTTGGGCTGGATTAAAATTTAATTTTAATTTAAGTCAAAGTCAAACAATCAATATTAACCACATCTATCATGGGTCCACAACTTTTCAACCACATATTTCAAAAATTTCAATCACAATTCACTAAAAATCTAATTTTAATCCCCACCAAACGCCCTCTTAATATACTGCACATAAGTGCCTAGTTATCAATTTTTTTAATTTAGTTGTTCAATATGTTCACACCTTTTACAGCTGCACCTATGAAGCACCTTGAGTAAACAAGTAAGTAATCTAACATGTTTTTGAAACAAAAAGTTATTTACAAGTAACTTTAAGTTGGTTTTAAGCATAGCCAAACACACACACAGAAAATTTTCATACGAAAATATACTTAGGTCTCTTATAATTTTTTTTTTTTAATTTAATGCAGTTTTCCAACCTACGCTTTACCATATTACTGCTTAGCTGCAAATTGATTAGGTAATTAGACAATAAATGAAAGTGTCTTTCTTGTTTCATTATATGGTATTTGTTTCTGGACATTCTAGTGATAAATTTGACTAAATTTGTATAGGTTTGTGTTCTATCTTGATTCCATAGGTCCACTGAGAAGTTCAGCAATGCAGTGGTCATTTTCAAACAAAGTTTCTGCTGTTCCTCAGTTGTTATCTTTCCAGGGTGCTCAAGTAGAAAAGCCTAAGACTGGTTTCGATTCCCTTGCATTGTCTGGATTGGTGGCCACAAAGACTACAGAAGCTTTCAACTCTGTTCAGAAACCATACTCCGGTGTCATGCAGGTGAGTTACGGTATACTTTTGAAGCCTTAGTTTTAAGTAATGGGAAAAAAATTGTAGGCAACTTTGTAACTTTTGATTCCAAAGATTAAGCAACTTGGATGTATTAAATATTTTATATCTATATTTATGAATAATCCTAGTTTTGATTTTTTTTTTCTTTACAAAATAAGCATGCGATTTAGAAAGAATATTTTTCTGTATATATTGCACATTCCTTATTGGTTTTTCCTTTTTGATATTAAGAAAAACATTTTTCCTGGAACTCATGGGGGATTTCATTATACGGTGACAAACTATCCTGCACAGAACTATGGAAAACATGGCCTTCAAGAAGTTAGAGTACCGCCAGTTACCATTCAAGCAAATCAAACAGTTTCTCTAGCTACTAGCACTCCCATTCACCAGTCCATTTCATCTGCTGGACAGAGTTTGACCCATTCAGCAAGCCTGCAACCTCTGGCTGTTCCAGTGACAAATCCCGTCCCGGCTGTTCCTTCTAACAGTTCTGTTGTGGATACCGCTTGTTTGAGGTGCGTCAAAAGACACTAAGTAAAAACTTTCAAAGAAAAAGTTTATTATTATGAAGTAGAAAGTTCCTCCTAGGATGGAGTATTGCCTTATTGGGGGCGTGACATGCATCAGATGCAAAAATGGCTCAAGTGTCTTTGTAAGAAGGGGTTAATTATTCTGAAGTAGAAAATCTCCTCCTAGGATGTAGTATTGGTGTCTGATAGATCACGTGTTTTATTGATGAGCTGCCAGCATTTTTGTGTCCTACCTTTTTTGGTAAATTATGAGCTTCTTTGATACATATTATTTTTGAAGAATGCGTTTTTGAACAGTAGATTGATAAAGAATGTGTTATTAAAAAATAAGGAAAGTTTTTGGATTTGCGTGTAATATTATTTTATTGAAAAATGTGTGGTTAAATAGAAGAGAGAGAAAAATGAATTTTGGAAATAAGGTGTATCAAACAAGGGTCATGTCTGTGCTTGTCACATTTTGTCTTGCTGCGCTCGTATACTAGTATGATTGAGAGTAGAATCTTACTAAGAAAAGTTAAAATACAAGGCTGAATCAAACTGGTATGTTCTGTAGGAGTACTTCGAAGACTTCAGGGGCTCCTGCTCAGTTGACCATCTTCTATTCTGGTTCTGTGTGTGTTTATGACAACGTTTCCCCGGAAAAGGTATATTCTTGAAGATCTTCTGAAATTCCGGGGCAGTTTAGTACTTGTTTGGTTTTGTTTTCCTTGATATTTTTCATCCGCGGCTACAGGCTCAGGCAATTATGTTATTGGCTGGAAATGGGTTCCCTATAGCTTCCCGAACAACAGCCCCTGCTGCTCCATCTCCAATTCAAGCACCCGGGACCCGATCTCCTGTTGATGAATTTATGGTAAATAAGCCTTATGGCGCAACATTGTACTGTTTAAGCTCCTTGTTGGTAACATCTATTAATGTTTCTCAGTCTGCTGGAGGGTTGGGTAGCAACAATAATCTGACGGCTATAAAACCAGCAGGAGTTGGTGCAACTCCTAATAAAGTGGAGCCCTTGAAAGTAGTCAATATGATCGAATCTGTTCCTGCTACCTTCCTTTCATCAGGTATAGTCTCGCACCTTTTTAATTTACTTACTTCAATATCTTGGATGAAGCTTGATTAGATTTTAGCTTTGGTTTTTAGTGAATTTACATTGCATTATGGAAGCATAACAAAGGTATATCGTTTTTTCAGGCACTGTGCCTCAGTCTCGGAGGAAGTCGTTGGTTCGGTTTCTCGAGAAGCGCAAAGAAAGGTAATCAATTATTGCTTTGTATTGTACAAGTTTCCAATATCATGTATAAATGTTTGGTAGAACTTGTGGCATTCAATTAAAATAAATGATAAATGAAAATGCACCTTGGTTGAATTGAGTTGGTTTGAGTGAGCATGTAGGTCTCTTTCCATGGAGAAATTTCTCAACTTAGGCAAGTATTGACTTAATCACGCGACAATGCCATGACTATAGGTTTTGCATATTCGACTTAAGAGGGGACGCACTACTAAAATTTTAACTTTCTTCTGTTCTTTTAATATTATATATATTATCACGTTCTATCCAATTCAACTTATCAAACATATTTATCACGTGTGAATAGAAATACGCAACTCTTCCTATTTATCTTCCATTGCTTTTAGAATGTGTATACCGCTTTATGAGAAACGTGTAATGAAATGTCTATACCGTCAAATATTTTTGTAGTTGCTTGATTTGTGCGGTTAGGAAATGTCACGATGTTATCTATTGTCCTTTGCTTTGCTCCTTTGGTTGCAAGATTTTCTGGTTGTGGATTCATCGGACTAAAGTTGCGTGGCATGCTTGGTAGGGAGGAGGAAAAAAACTAAAATCTTGTTCATGAGACTGATGACTCCTATCTAGGATTGCATACCAAACTTGCATCTAATGGTAATATGCAAGGAGATGGTAGATGGTATCAATTCATTATAAATTCGTTGACACGATAGATTTCCGTATCCCCTGTATGTTACTGATTTCTTTTAATTCTTGTCTATCGACTTTCATTTGATCTAAATAATTGTTTCAATGTCGACTCTAGGGTGATTGTTGCATCGCCATACACCAGCAAACAATCTGTGGACTGTAGCACCCCCGTTAGTGCCAGCATCTCTGTGAATTCTTCGGGCAGCTGTCCCGTCCAAGAAATCAAGTAATGTTGTTAGATCAAAGCCGAAGGGCTGTTTTGGAACGTTATTGTTGTAAACTGTATTCTTTCCTGACTTCGTATTTATCTCTTTGTTGTGATTGTAGTGCATTTCTGGTTTAACTGTAAAAAATTATTACTTCTACAGTAATAAAGTAGCATTTGTTTTCCAATTTAACAAAAAGAAGTCAAATGTCTAATCAGTCAAAAGTTGCAAATTTAATGGAGAACTACAAGTGGACCATGCAGATTAGCCTCTGTTTGAGTTCCATTATAATCATAATTTTAGGGAAAAATATATTTTGTAATAGTGATTTTTTAAAGAATTTGTGATTAAGAAAAAAAGTAGTTGGTTTATGTGTAATATTATTTTATTGAAGAATGTGTAGAAAAAAAGAGATGTATTTTGGAATTAATAAAGCCCAAACAAGGGCTAATTAGTACTGATTGAAGTTGAAATTTGAAAATAAGTGGCTTATTTTGATAATAATTCTTACGTTGGCTAAACTGATAATAATGTTCTATAGACTTGTATACATTTTTGAAAATTAAAAATCCCTTTCAAGTTTTGTCAAGCTTGCTAAGCCTGTCGTTTGAGTATTTTTTAAGAGATTTTAAATATGAGATTATTTTACTTTAGATAGTCGATATTTAAAAATAAGTTATAAATTTTTTAATTTGATTATTAGTGTTGTTATGTAGCTCATTACCATCCTGATAAATAGCAATATTATATTTTATAATGATAGCATTTAAAAAATGTTAAATAAAAGGTGATGGAAAATGAAGAAATATTTTTTTTTTTTTAAGTAAAATGAAAAATCAAAGTAGAGGGTAATAATAGAGTACATAAAAATCTCTCTGAATTTAAAGACATTCTTATAAAAAGAAAGTCTATTCAAAATGTTCTTTCACATGTAAAGATTAAATTGAAATATGGCTCTACTACAGTAGGAGTCGATATTATAGTTTACGCTCTATACCTTACTTTTCTCCAGTATATTAAAACCATGATGTTTAGGCCTATTGACAACCATTAAAAAGATATTTTTGGGAAAAATGAGTTTTTGAATAGGATTTTTTTGAGAATGTATTGTTAAAAAGGAGGAAAAAAAATTTGGATTTATATGCAGAATATTTTTTTGTGAGATTGTGTGGTTAAAAAAAAAAATTGCAAAATGATTGTCAAACTGGGACTTAGAAAACTTTGCGTAGCAAACTTAACGGCCTTATGCAAAAAGTTTTGGAAAAGCCTTCTCTTTGAAAAAATTGTTTTAGCGGATAAAAAGATTTGAGAGAATATATTTTTCAAAACATATGCTTTGATTAGAGCATCTTCAACAGATTGTTTATATATAAAGAAAATATTATGCATTATAGAGAGTATCTATAAAGTTAGAGAGTCAAAAAGTTTATACACTCCGACGATATTCTCTATTTGACAATTCCTTTTGCTTTTCTCAAGAATTATTATTGATTTTCATATTTTTATTTAACATAATTTTTTTATAAGTCAACGGCCAATTAATTCAAGTGTATTCAGAATAGTTTAAAAAGTAATATTGAATTTTATGACTTATTAAGTCCCTGTTTGAGTATCATTCATTTAAAACTATTTTTTCTCACTCATTTTTAACTAAACATTTTCATAATAAATTATTTTTTGCGTAAACCCAAAATTTTCTTACTTTTTAATTATACATTTTGCAAAAAAATTAACTATTCAAAAACTCATTCTTCCCAAAGAATGATTATCAAACATGGGCTAAATGTAATAATTGTACACTAGGAATAGATATCGAGTTTGACTATGAATTTGGAGAGTCGAACCATCTCTATTTTAGAAAGTTAAAATAGAGAGTATCTTGAACATTACGTTTAGGCATTAACTTTTTAAATAAAGAGCATTTTATATTTAAGAGAAATATTATTTGTACACGGGGATCAGAGATGGCAAAAAAAACCTGCCCCGCCCCGAATGAGGCGAAAAAGCCCGCCTCGAATGGGTGGGGCGAGGCGGGGTGGGGCGGGGCGACTCGCCCCGTGAAGAATTTAAGAAAAATTAATTAATTAACTGCAAAAAAAAAACTGAAAAAAAAAAACACAAACGGGGCGGGAAACGGGGCAAAACCCCGCCCTGCCTTAACCCACCCCGTTGTCAACCTTAACTGGGGTAGACACCCCTGTGTACACTCTCCTCACAAAGGGGGGTCCCACATCAAATAAAAAATTCGTGGGGCACCCTATTGTGAGGGGGCTGTACATGTGGGTGTCAACCCAGGTGTACATATAACATTTTCCTATATTTAAATAGTATTTTGGAGATATTTTTATAATTTTGAAGTCGGATTTTCAATAAGAGAAGAAAAAAAAAAAGAAGAGATTTTGATTGAATTGAGTTGGAATTTATTTTTATTTTTTCCTCTCTTTTTTTCTTAATTAAATATTAATTATTAAAAAGAGAAAAAAAATTAAAAAATATATAAATTTCAAGATTTTAAGATCTTGCATGAATCCGGGTCCTAGGAGATCGTCTAGATGGCTTCATGGTCGAGCTGACTTCGAAGCTTTATATAAAAAAGTGTTCCAAGGATAATGCGGATTCAGCTTCTTTAGAGCTAAAGGAGAGAAATCATAGTTGAACGAGGAAACAGATTCAATAAGAGACAGTCCTTCAATAGTAGACTTCTAGTTAGATGTTTAGTGCCACCCCGAATCTGGATACCCTTCATTTGAAAATATTATCTTTTAAATTATCTATTAAAATCATAAATACGAAAAGAGATTAAATTTTTCTTTAACATATTAAATATTAATGACTTCATTTACGAAAATAATTTGCACTTCATAAAACATAAGACAATTAAATTAAAACTAATTATTTCAAAACAAATTTAATATTTAAATTATATTAGTATTGAGTCCGTCTCATCACAAAAAAGTTAAAGTACATGTTCCTGCACCTTCAACTTCTTCTAAAGTTATAGTTCCTTTAGTTGTTGGAAATTTCAACAACCCATGAGAGCAACAAGTGAATAATCCCACAACCCACATTAATGAAATTGTCGTTAATGAACCTACAGTAGGTAAATCACAACAAACAATATTAAGAAAGTCTCGAAGACAAAGAAAGTTTGCTATTACTGATGATTACGTGGTGTACCTACAAGAATCAGATTATGATTTAGGAATTGGTGAAGATCCAATTTCGTTTTCACGAGCTATAGAAAGTATTAATTCCGCCAAATGGGTAAATGCCATGAAAATAGGGTAAAGTCTATAGAAAATAATGATGATTAGAGTCTTGTTGATTTGCCTTTTGGTTCCAAAAGAGTTGTGTAAATGAGTCTTCAAGATCAAAAGCGACTCAAATGGAAATATTGAAAAGTACAAAGTCAGGTTTGTCGCTAAAATCTTTACTCAGAAAGATGCATTGATTTCAAAGAGACATTTTCTCCAATATTGAAAATGACTATTTAATGGCCTGGTGGCTCATTATGATTTAGAGTTATATCAATTAGATGTAAAAATTGCATTTCTGAGAATTTAGAGGATGAAGTTTAAACGTATCAACCTTAAGGATATGTTAACCTAAAAATTCAATAAACTGATTTAAACAAGCTTCCAGTCAATGATACCTTAAGTTTAATGATAACATTACTTCTTTTGGTTTTAAAGAAAAGGTCGTTGACTGGTGTGTATACATGAAGACCAGTGGGATGGAGTTTAAAATTTTGGTATTGTATGTTCATGACATTTTGCTTGCTACAAATGATCTTGGCATGTTGCACGGGATCAAGAAATTTTTCTCAAAGAAATTTGAAATGAAAGACTTGGAAGAGACAACTTATTTGATAGGAATATAAATATTCCAAAATAGATTCTCAAAAATCATATATTAATAAAGTTTTAGAGAGATTCAATATGAAGAATTTATCTGCAAATATCGTTCCAATTTAGAAAGGGGATAAATTCAATCTTATGCAATGTCCAAAGAACGAATTGGAACAGAACAAATGGAATCAATTCCTTATGCATCAATTGTTAGGAGTTTGATGTATGCACAGACTTGTACTAGGCCAACATCAGTTTTGCTGTTGGAATCTTAGGTCGGTACCAAAGTAGGATGAATGGATCACTGGAAAGTTGCAGAGAAAATACCGAGGTATCTGCAAGGAACGAAAAATTACATGCTCACCCATAGGATATCATCTCATCTTAAGGAGATTGGATGTTCAAATTCAGATTTTTTCTGAATTCCACATTTGGATACTTGTTCCTATTCGCAGGAGGAACAATCTCATGGAAAAGTGCGAAGTAGACCATCATTGATGCATGCTTTGAGGCTACAGTTCAGGGATTATGGCTATGGAATTTTATTTCAGGACTTGGAATTGTTGACAGCATTTCTAGGCCTCTGAAAATTTATTGTGATAACTCCGCGACAGTTTTCTTCTCTAAGAAAAACAAGTGTTCAAAATGTGCTAAACACATAGAATTGAAATATTTTACCGTTGAAGAAGAAGTTTATAAACAAAGTGTGTCAACTAATCATATTAGCACAAATCTAATGGTTGCAGATCTATTGACTAAAGGATTGCTGCTGGAGACATTTAATGAAGATATCGAAAGAATGAGCATATGTAGTTTTTAATATTGTTATTATATTATGTTTTTTATGATGATTATGTATTTGACACGCTGACTCTTTTATGTCTTGTTTATGATGTTTATATTCCTTTTGGCTTTATTAGTATATACATGAATGAATTATATGAATATAACTTAAAGTTGTCTCTGACAAATACATTATTGTTGCACTATCATCGATTTCAATTTAGTCAGTGAAGGATTGATATTGTAATACATGGAAGGGACTGTGTCCACACAAAGACATATGGCCACCATGATTCATATTAATTTTAACTTTATTATAATATTTATGTTTTAACCAATATAAATAAAGATTTGGCATTCTATTATGCGCATTAAATGTTATTTATTGAACCAAATAAGAAAGATAATGTCCCATAGACCAAGTGGGAGAATGTTGGACTATAATTGGCTCATGTGCCATATAAAGTTATTATGTTATTTTTTTATTGATAATATAATAAGCTAGTGTTTGGCCACCATTTTAGGGAAATTATAAATTTTGGAATGGTGATTGATGGAAGAATGTGTGGTTGAAAAATAAATGAAAAGTTTCAAATTTGTATGTGATATTATTTTATTTGGAGAATGTGTGGTTAAAATTAAGAAAAAGAAAATTTTTTTAAAAATTAATGGGGGCCAAACACTAGCTAAGTTAATGTTGTGATTTAATAAATATAAGTAAATGCTAGATAATTGATGGTAATTGTACACATTTTTGGGATGTGTTGAGGTTAGAACATTAATTTTTTAGAAATTGGTCCCCTCTCTCCACCAATATATGTAGAATGTATTATTCCCATTGATAGTATTAAGAACGAAAAATAAAAGGGTGAAAGTGGGAAAAACTCAATTTCTTCATAATCCATCTTGTGATTTCCATTCTTTTAATCAATTGCTGTAGATCAAGGTATGATTTCCAATTATTGCATGAGAAATTGTTTATGCATGTTCCTTGTGAGAATCATTGAGTTCCAAGATTCTAGGTGTTCGTTTGTATAAACTACAAGTACACATGTCACGTTCAAGTAATAAAGTTGACTTTTTGAGTTCGAATTGTCGATCCCTCGACAAACTGGTCTACTCCCTCTCCACCAATATATGTAGAATGTATTATTCCCATTGATAGTATTGAGAAGGAAAAATAAAAGGGTGAAAGAGGGAGAAACTCAATTTCTTCATCATCCATCTTGAGATTGCCATTCTTCTAATCAATTACTATAGATCAATGTATGATTTCCGCTTATTGCATGAGAAATTGTTTATGTATGTTCCTTGTGAGAATCATTGAGTTCCAAGATTCTAGGTGTTCGCTATGAAAGTGTAAATCATAAGTGCACTGGTCGTGTTCAAATAATAAAGTTGACTTTTTTTCAGTTCGAATTGTCGATTCCTCGAGAAATGTTAACTTTTGATTACAGAACTTTAATTAATTTATTTTAACAATAAAAAGAAACACGTACAATTAAATTACGATTTGAAAATAAGGAAAAATAAACTAAAATTCTACAAACTAAGAAACTATAAACAGTTGGAAATTTTGAAGGAAAACTAGATTGTGATTCATGATTTCGCTTAAACGTTGCTAATTAAAATCTGCACGAGCTATTTAACAAATTACTCATTTACGATGTTAGACTTGATTTTTCACTTTCGGTTAATTATCCCACTTGAGCAAAATTAACTCTAATTAATTGGTTTAACTTATTATATCTCTATGTCGATTAAAACTAAATAATCATATTAAATCTTTGTGAAAATAGTTCAATAGGCCATTTAGGGTTAGTGATATATCTCTATCCCTTACAATAATCTAGGGTTAGTGATTTATCTGTATCCCTTGCAATAACCCAGGGTATTTACTATTTTATCTAAAGTATACAATTTTCTCTCGAACGATATACAAATCACTAAACTTAATTATTTAATGACCAAATAAATGAAAGGCATTCAACATAATAATAAATACACATGAAAATAAGTATTTTATCATTAAAGAGCAAATATTAAAATTAATTAAAGTTATGTTAAACTATTACCATAAATCACAATACAAATATTAGCCCATGTTAAATATATAATAAAAAGAAGAATATTTTATATAATACATTGCAAATAGAATAAAATACAAGATTCAAGATACTACCCTCTTTTGTTGGATTTTTAAAGATTTTAAAGGCTTGAATTTGATTTTTCCCAAAATCCCTCTACCTTTTTGAATGCATTCTCCTTGTACTCTTGATTTTTCCCCAAAAATTACGAGTAAAAGGAAAGTAAAAGAGAATGAAAGTAAAAGAGAGAGAAAAGAAAATGAAAAGAGAAAAATGAAGAAGAAGCCAAGCTCTTGCCTTTTTTTATTCTTTAAAGCCTAAAGAAATTGCAGTCAAATCCCAAAGTTTCAAAAAGTTACCAAAACGGTATGAGAGCCTTTTTAATTAAAGGTGGCGTCTAGGCGCCAAAGCCCTGCAAAAAAAAAAAATAATAATAATAATTTGGTTTTATTTTGCAACTAAGTCCCCTTGATAATTTCACGCTAGGTTCCTCAATTTTTATCTTGTAATATTTGGTCCTCAGATTTTTACTTCTATTTCGACCATGCCCTCCAAAATTGCAATGCCAAGTCCTTGAACTTTATGAATTGTTCACTTTGGTCCCCAAATTATATTTTGCACAGTTTCAATCCCTTTTCTCTTCCTTTCTCTTTTTCTATTTCAATTCGAGATTTTGACCTACAAAAGTCAAAACTACATAATCGTGAATATGAATTCACTCAACTTAATCACTAATTAACTTATTTGAATATTAAATAAGTGTGCAAAAACATACTTATCAAAGCTTAATGTTTATATATTAGAATGTGATTGAATTATATATGATGTTAATGCATATTATTTTTATAATCTAACATGCAAATGTATTTTATTCTTTCAATGGAAATTCTCTACCCAGTACTAACAAATGAGATGGAATTTCTAAATGAAAGGGCATCCAAAGGGTTCCCCTCCAGTTTTTGGTGATTTTTGTTTGTCTCAAAATCCAGAATTGAAGGCAGTCGATGCTTCTTCACACACTAAGCGGGTGAGTGGTATTCAAGACGAGAGATGCTATGATGTCAAGGAAAGACTACCAGGGCGTTGCTAGGTGCACACTTGCCAGTTTTTCACCGGCAAATGATAAAAAAAAAAGCAGTCATACAAGTGCCGCTTACGCCGGAGACGGATATAAGATTGAACTATAAGTCAAACTAATATGTAAAAAAAAAAAAAAAAAAAATTTTACAAGATTTTTTTGTTTACTAAAAAAAATAACTGATCGGGGATTGGACTGGGCTACAGCCCGATCCCCCCTAAATTCATCTTAGGCCAACACAAGTTACACAACATCTGTATGGCTTCCGTGAGTAATGGGAATTTCTCTCCAAGACAAAGATCATGGCAGCCTGCCCAAAGACAATTGCTGTAACACTTCCTCGTAAATATTCCAATTCGATGACATTTTTGTTTCTTTTAGCCCCTATTTGATTTGCTCTAATTCCCTCCAATCTTTTTAATCTGAAAATAATTTTGTTTCACAAGATTAACAGTAATTAAAAATACTTTGACGTAAATTTTATTCACATATATTTATATATGATGATTTTCTTATATTAAACAAAATTACTTATTCTTAATGTTTGATAAGTAAATTACTGATTTTAAAATTCTTACCTGTTTGTAAACTTTTTAAAGCTGAGACAAACATGCTAGTAGGGCAAATGTCAAGGGTAAAGGCACAAAATCTCCATAATCTTTACCCTTGTTGCAAAATAACTTAATATCTGCTCCAACATTTAAAGGCAAGGCTATAACTGCTTTCAGACAGAAAATCCTTTTGGTAAAAGACCACCTTTCATTTTGGCGGAGTATCAGACCTTTTTGGTATGGAATACAAATTTTTTTTATTTACTCAATAAAACCTTATGAAATAACGAATATAACTTTATTTTTAAATAAAACAAAAAAGGAAAGAAGAAAAAAAAAATAATTAATTTTTTTTCAAAATAGTGTAAAAGAAATCCCAAATAAATAATTAAAATTAAAAGTAAAAAATAAAAATAAAAGTCTCTTTCTCTTCCACCTACCCCATCCCACCACCACTATCACCACTTAGAATCAATTTTTGCGTCAATGCTTGATCTGATCCTTGCACCTTCAACATCATCGAGCCTCTGATCATGAAGCACAACAATTTTTCAGGAGAAATTGAAGCCACTTTATATCCGTTTACCGAAAAGGGCCTCAAAATCTGCATCCCACTTCTTGAATCAAATGAACTGGATACTATAATTAATCAACCAATTGGGTGTGCACTCCAACCCTGTTCATTCTGCAAGCTCAAATCTACCCCAGCAAATATAAACATCTTGTCGTTTAAATCAATCATCCAAAGTTACCCTAATCAATAAAAACCAAATTAAGAACCCTGTTCCTAAATCAACCGTATGATGAATGAAACCTCACTGTAACCAAATCAACTCTTCAAATTACTGGATTCAAAAAATGAAAACAAACCATTTGACATTCAGTCTTAAATTCCAATAATTTCACAATAAATGTTTGAAAATTGAATCAAACCCAATTTTATTACACCCAAATGAAAAACAGAAATGTAATGGTTGATCCTCAACGCAACACCAGTTTCACACAACCTGGAATTAATAAACTCAAATAACAAATTGAGTTTTATTGCTTACTGATATAAACTGCAACAACAGAAGGATTACAGAAGAATTGATATAGAAAGGGGAAGATGTAGAAGAAAATGAGGATGGAGACCCTCATGTTCTTGATGCTCCCTGGAAGTCTAATGGTTTTAGTTCTATTGTTGCCCATCGAGGCATGGATTGAAATCTCGATTACTTCACTCAATTCTTTCTCAACTTCTTGCTCTCCCTCTCTTCCCAGGTAATTCTTCCTATTTCCCTTATTTCTCCTCATCTATAAGTATAAAGTTTAGCACCCTATTCCTGCATACATGGTCACGTGTGTATTTTTCATCACACCTGTAGCACATCCCTAGTTATCTCTTGGTTTGGAAATCAGATGGTGTAATAGCTTTGAACTTCAAGGGGTTGCTTGGGTTCCTTGTATTTGGTTTAGTATGGGGTGTATCTTTATGGGTGGTTTCAGTTGGTTTGGTATTAGGAGGGGACCATTTGGCCGGTGTATAATGTTTATAGGTTTTTGCTCCTTTATTTATGGTTGTAATTGTGTTCTCCTGCAAGAGAGCCACTACAAAAGCTTTGTCTAAGGTTGTAAGTTTAATGATTTTCACCATGGATTTGATCTCCTCTTTCAGGCCACTAGTAGGATTCAGGTAGATGAGCCAGTGATAACATCACCTGAGATTTCAGTTCTTCAAATTGTTCCTGGTATTCATCAATAGATCCCTTCTGCCTTAGTTTTTTGAATACTTCTTCAGCTGTGTTTTCTGCAAATCGTCTACAGATTTCTGTGGAAAACGTTCCCTAGTCCGCATTTGGAAAGCTGGCTATAAATCTATGAAACCATATATCTGCTTTTCCTCTCAAATACATTTAAGCAATAGCCACTTTCATCTCCTCAGGCACTTGGTGGATCGAAAAATACTTCCTACCCTTCCTTATCCATTCTCTAGGACCCTCCCGCTAAAGTACGGAAAATCAATCCTATGAATTTTTGTATTCAACCTGTAATCACTCCTACTGATTCCTTGTGAAGAAGAATCCCCTGTCACAGTGTTTATCACTCCCCCATCTGACAGAATGGGAATCCGATGACCCTCTACTTGTATTCCTTTGCCATTTCCTTCGGATGAAGAATTTCCAGAATTAACTGATCATCCACTCATTTTAGCCATCATCCCTACAATACTTTCATATATTTTGTTCATCTCTACCATTAACCCTTTGAGTGTATCATGTCTGCTACAGAGATTCTTCACAACTTGGTCCGTGCTTTGATAGGCTACACCCAACTTGCCCAGCTCCTTATCAATCCTTTTAATATGTTCTTCCTGGCTCTTGTTTCGGGTTTCCATTTCTTCCCAGCTCACTTACTTCTCTGATACCAAATGTAATGGTTGGTCCTCAACACAACATCAGTTTCACACAACCTGAAATTAATAAACTCAAATAACAAATTGAATTTTATTGCTTACTGACATAAACTGCAACAACAAAAGGATTACAAAAGAATTGATAAAGAAAGGAGAAGAGGTAGAAGAAAGACTTGGAGAATAAGAATCTAATTCACATCACACTCCCTCTATTTTCCCAAATACAGTTATTATAACAGACTAGCAAGGAAGAAAACGTGAATGCTGAGAAGGAAACATGATTAACTCATACTTTGATTATAACTAAAACGACACCGTTTATTCTTATATCAAAACGACCCCATTTAATTCTATCCAAACGACGCCGTCCAAACTTCTGAATTTGAAAGTTGGGTGTGACCGTTAGCCCTCGTTTTCCTCCTTTTGTGACCCGCGTCTGCTCATGTTCTTCTTTTGTCGTCACTTCCATTGATTCTCTTCTTCTCTTCACAACAAAAAACTTAAAAACAAAAATATCTCATAATTTTCTGTTGTGCCCAAATGAACAACTCTCTATCCCAATAATACTCCATTGAACCCGTGTAAGAAATTGCATAAAACTTGCCTATTCTGATATGGTTTGAATCCATATAGCAAATTGTAGGTAACCCAGATAAGGAATTGTATAAATAGGAGGATTGTGAAATGGATTTGAGGTTTTGGTACAGAAAAGGGTGGGGTTGAAAACTTACCTCAGATTTCTGGTTTTGCAAGAATTATTTGAGACTTTCATATCTGCTAAGTTCTCAACTCATATTTGTATTTGTAATCCTATTTCTCTCCTTACGCGAAGATTGTTGGCGGTGATTTGAGGCAGCGACACTGGAATGTGGTGGCTGGTGGTGGCACTTTCCAGTTTAGGATTTTAGGTCATTTCATTTGGGGTGGGGTTGTTGGTTTGGATAATTTTATCCTGTTTAAAACATGTCTCACTCGTCTAAACTTTATTGAAAAATTTTAAATTACAATTACAATTGCAATTGCAATTAATTTTTTATTTTTTACTATTATATTTAAAAAGAATGCTATATTCGTTCTTTCACAAGGTTAATTGAGAAAATAGAAAAAAATATTGTATTCTGCACGAAAAATATCACATAGGGTATTCCTTCAAAAACGAAAGGATATGGTTATTTAGCAATAATAACAAAGGTTATGGGACATTGCCATTAAACCAAATGTCAACAAAGTGAATTAACTATTTCAACACACACGGAACTTTGGGTAACGTCATGTTTCACTTATTATATTTTTACTTTCACCACATTAGTTGTTGAACTTTTCATCGTTGCACTTCATTATTCACCAAGTAAATTACGTGACAAACCGTTGCCAATGTGGATGAGGAAATTGACAAATGGCAGTTAAGCGCCACATCATTCCTTCCAATTCTCACCAAACACATCTCTAAATTAAAATGAAAGTGTGAATTGACAAAATCCATTTGAAAAGCAAAACCTCCATCATATTGAACAAACTATAAAATCAAAATCTGAAAAACCCAAATCAATGTGAACACTAAATCCCAAATCGAAGGTGTTGAAGGCTCGATTTCAATAAAATTTAGGTGGGTTGAAAGGCAACTTTCGAGGAAATAATTACACATTGCTAGTTTAGTGGATGTATCTCTTCTCTAATAGAAGGTGATGCCTTTAGGTAAAGCCCTTGATTAGAGAAGAGATCACCACCTTCTAGTGCATGAACAAAACTCACAAGTTGCAATACGGATGACCCGTGCTTCCCACCAACCTTTACATCTGTATTCATGTGCTCTAGTAATTTTAACAATACTTCAGGGACTAATGTTGCCATTTTTCCGTGCTTCTTTTTTTATGCATTACACTTTTGAGAAATGTGTTTGATATGGTCAACAATGTTCCCTTCTTGAACACCCACGCTCGAGGAAGAATTGTGCCCATTCCATCGTATTTGGCACATGCTTCTTGGGTCTGTCACCTCAGGATGGTGCCACCTTCAGGCTTTTTGTCGGTACTCTCTACACCATGTAGACCTCCTCGGGCAATAACACCTTCCTCTGGGTAAGATCTCTTCGAGGTTATGCCTTGGCTCCAAATCTAAACATCACCTATTCCTTTAAAAATCTCCAATAAGATAAGGCTTATCCAATTCTGACAAGGTTGAGTCTTATTACATCTACTTTGTATTATCTTGTTAGGATTCTACCACTGGAGTTTCATCTTTATCCAAATAATAATTGTGCAATATTTGTCAAGTTGCAACTCTTAAGCAAGGTAAGACTCTTAAGGATTCAAATAACATAATCCTACTAAGAGCGAGCTACCTACCTCTATAAATACATGACCTCGATTTATTATTTGGGTACAATTTTATATAATTTTCAACACATAGCCTTTTGCATAAATTATCTCTAACTCAAGCATCAAATGGGCGATAATAACACACCTCAATATGTTTGTTTCAGGTACTTGAAGATTGTGTTCGTGCTTACTTTCAATTCTCAAACTTGAAAAATCAACGGATACAATTTTTGATAGCATCAATGTTTAAACCCTAATTAGGGGTGTTGAAGACTCGAAAGGTGTTGAAACCCACAATATTTGTGGTAGGGATGTAGGGATGGCAATAGGACGGCTTCCCCCGTCTCGTTACCTGTTTAAGGCTAGTCGGGCGGGCCTTTGCCTCGTTTACTACCCTTTTTTTAAAAATTCATTGCCCCCATTCGTTAAAGTGAGATAATAATATATTTTTTTAAAAGTTAAATTATTCAAATATGGTAAACTGTAACTTTTATTATTTGTCATATTTTGTTGAATAATTTTAGTTGCCATTTTTTATTAAAACTAATGACATTTCGTTAAGTTTTTCATATAATGTATTGAATTCTAAAAAAAAAAAGAAAAAAATTAAACGAGACCCACCCGCGCTCGTCCCGACCCGAATACCGGATTAAGCGGGTAATCGGGGCGGGGCTTCGGGGTATTGGATTTGTCGAATTTTTTTTCCCATCTCTATAGGAATGTGCCTTCAAAGGTGTTGAAGGCTCGATCTTGGGATTGGGAGCTTGTACTGGTTCTACCATTAATTGATTTGGGTGAAAAAATTTGTCGTTTGCGAGATGAAATTACTGACTGGAGTTCAATGATTTGGGGTTAGCGAGCTGAAATCAGGTTTGGGCTTCTATGATTTGGGGTTGGCAAGATGAAATAAGGTTTGCGAGGTTCATATGACTTCAATTGATTGTAAACATCAATTAATTTTTGGGTAAGGCTTGTTTGGGAGAATGACATGGCATTTAATTGTCACATGTAAAATCCGTCTTTCACATGTAGGGTCGGTTTGATTGCAAATGTGAAAAATTAGTGGAAAGAAAATGAATTCTATGGAATTGAATTGTCTAGAAATTATTTTACTGAAAATTGTAATTAATTGTATTTGATTGATATAATTTTTCACCTAGAAATGTTGGAAGTTTGATATCCGTTTGACTTTGTTTTTTTATTGAAATTGTCCATTAAAGTGATAATTTCTTTTACCATTGAGTCTAGAATTTGTTTCACTCGCCAAAAAAAAAAAAATTTAAAATTTAAAAAAATAAATAAAAATTAACCTACCGAATAAAATTCGTTTGGTTTTGTTTTGCTTGAAAATTGTCAATAAAAGTAATAGTTTTTTTACCATTATGTCTAGAATTTTTCCCAATTACCAAAAAAAAAAAAAAAAACTGGAAAATGAAAACCCATCTAATAAGTGGGAAAACAATTTCAACAAAAAAGAGGAAAAAGTGCACGTGTGAGAAAAAGTGGAAAATTTTTACAATCAAACAAACCAAAACCTAGAAAATGTAAAAATAATTCATACTTCTAGGAAAAATGTTGTGTATCAAACACTACCATAGTGTTTATTGACGAAATTAACTTGGTGAGTAATGGAGTATAATGGTGTAAAGTTGAGTGACTAAAGGGGTGAAAGTTAAGTACAACGGGTGAAATGGGACTTCACATAAAATTTGGTGTGTCACAAATAACTCCAACAAAGGCAAGCTGCAATCTCCACTTCCATAACAACCCCGTACTCGGCAATATCTATTCTATTTCTTGTAACGCCTCGATCCAAACACGGCGTAATTTATACACATTTTCATTCTTTCTAACATTTTCCCGACAACCGGAAAATACGAAGAGTCGCCGGAGAAAGGTAAATCGGAAAATGAAAAACCGGGAAATTCAACTTAGTTTTAATCTCCTGCTTCTTGCTCTTCTTCCACTTTCTACACTCGCCCGCCCATTTGTCCTCGTACTCACCCAGGACGACCTCTCCGACCCCGCCGTTACACACAATCCGTCCTCACCGGGCGACTTCTTCGCCGACTCATCGGACTTCGACGACATCCCGGATTCCGAGTCACTGCCCGACTCTGTTCTCGACCCGGGCTCCTGGTCCCCCATATTCGAACCCAAATCGGATGAATCTAATAACGACTTGATTAATAGTGAGTTGATCTATTATGATGCGGTGAGGAAGATGGTAGAAGCGTCGAGTAGGGGTGAATACAGGCTGATGGAGGAGGCGGCGACTGAGATCGACCCGGCAAGTATTGGCGGTGACCCGCACGCGCAGTCGGTTATGGGGTTTTTTTACAATACTGGGATGACTAGGGAGAAGAACAAAGCCAAGGCGTTTTTGCATCACTATTTCGCTGCGCAGGATGGGAATATGCAGTCCAAGATGGTGCTAGCTTACACTTACTATCGCCAAGAAGTAAGCTCTGAAGTTAATGCTGCTTAACGTATAAAGACTACGGTGATTTTGTATGCATTCTTTATCAATATGTGGATGTTTTCTTGAGTTATTTTTACTTGATGGAAAGTTTTAGAATTGGATAATTTGAGGGCAAAGAAATGATGGAGACTTCTCTGATGTGCTTTTCCTGTTTTAGGTGTTCTGGTGTTTGGGGGAGGGGTTTGATGATAGAGTTGTTAGGCATAGGAATTCAACGGTCCAGTGGAATGGAGTCTGATGGTGTAAGTTTTTCGTTTGCGGGATTGACATTTGCTTTAAAGCTGGGATTGGGAGGAAACTTGGTGGTTCGAAATTTGAATAATCTAGGTTTACATGGAATGTTAAAGAGTTTCACTTTTCTGTTCGTGCGAAGTGTAAGGTTGGAATTTTAGTGGAAATTCTTGTGTTTGTGCCACATGTTTAGAGGTCTTTGATCAAGGACTAATGTGATTTGCATGGCTTCCTAAAGTTAGGTTCACTGATGGAAGTATCATTAAGGATGAAGGAAATCTAAGACACACAAGTTAATAAGAAACAAACAATGAAAGAAGATATAGGAAGTCAAGACTCATTTAAAATGAGCCCCGTGTTAATAAAATTTGTGAAGAAGGTTCTCCGTGCTGATAATCTCAGGGGATCTAATCATTTTGGATGCAAGGGAGAACCTAGTCAATGATCGACATGAAATTATTTGTTATAAAGTTGCTAGAACTCTACAGTGTTGGCAATAATTGTGGAAACAATGATTTTACTAGGATTTGCTGAAAGCACAGGATTTAGAGATGACATGAGGCATTCTAGTGAATTTCAGGTTGGAAATTTTTGTCTCTGATTGGCTGAGAGTCTAAAATACACCTATGTGGCGCCCTTGTTTTGTTGCTTGAAAATAATAGTGAACTCTAAGTTTCAAGTATAGTCTTTCAAGTTATTTAGCCTGTCCTTGGTTATAGTGTCGACTGAGCTCTATGGCACGTGCAGCGTGCTTAATAAAGCGTACTTTAAATTTGAAGACATTAGTTTCCATATATAGTTTCTAATATATTGTAACTTTATTAAATAACGCTCTACCAAAATAACTAGTTTTTTGATCCTATTGCAGAAGATGCATTAATCTGTCATATGCATGTTTTACTTCATTTCTTAGCAAAAAGCATAAACTATTGATACCGAAGTAGTGGCTTTATCAAATAAAAACTTACTCTTTTACATAACTGAACATTCTACTAGAACTTTACTCTGAAATATTCTCGAGGCTAGGCTTTAGTTGAGAGGAGTCTTATTTTATTTGAATACACAGAAATTTCAGTGAAAAGAATGTTGTAGATAAACAATATCTTTGGGTGGGGATTTATTTATATTTGGTGCAGATGCATGATAAAGCAGTTAAGCTGTATGCTGAATTGGCGGAAGTAGCTGTGAATAGTTTTCTTATCTCAAAGGACTCGCCTATGATTGAACCAATTAGGATCCACAATGGTGCAGAGGAGAATAAGGAAGCTCTGAGGAAGTCCAGAGGAGAGGAAGATGAAGACTTCCAGATTTTGGAGTACCAGGCGCAGAAAGGGAATGCAGGAGCCATGTATAAAATTGGACTATTCTACTACTTTGGTTTGAGGGGAGTAAGACGCAATCATGCCAAGGCGCTGTGGTGGTTTTCAAAGGCTGAGGAGAAAGGTGAACCTAGGTCTATGGAACTTCTTGGAGAGATATATGCAAGGGGAGTAGGGGTTAAAAGGAACTACACCAAGGCACTAGAATGGCTTACACTTGCATCAAACCAACAGCTTATTTCTGCTTACAATGGAATGGGGTATTTATATGTAAAGGGCTACGGAGTGGAAAAGAACTATACCAAGGTAAAAGTTTCATTTTCCCCTTCTTTGGTTTGTATTAAACTATATCTATTCATCCCCTTTTTCTGTTGTTGCACTTAGATTGTATGACTTTTATTATTTTAGTGACTATGTGACGCTTCTTTTTTATGCACATTTTCTATCTTTAACATTTTTTTATAATGCAAGTTCTTTTCATTTAATCTGGGCAAGCACTATTTAGTAATTATTCTCTAAACTTCTCTTAAGAATCTTGATTCTCATTGTTTGGAATTTGAGAAGTGGTGCATCCAGGAATTTTTGTTTCTTTCCTTTTTTTCTTGGGGTGGGGGTGGAGCCCATATTAGACGATGAATGCTCTGCAAAAAGAAGAATTAAATCATATCATGAGTGCAAATCATCAATTATCCTTGCAATTATTAAGATGTTCCATCCAATTCCATTAAGGATTTTACCACTACCAAATTCCAAGAATCAGTCTAAGTTGAGAGAGTGGAGGCGGGGAGAGAATGTCTGCGTGCGTTTAATTTTGCATGTAAAATTAAAATCACTGTCTGCTAGTTGGACCAGATCTGAGATTATTTCTTCAAAAGCACTAGACCATAATTGGATACTCCCTGGCGAGACACACGTGAATACACATTGGAGATTATAGGAGGATTTGACTAGCATTTAGGAGGATCAAGATAGCAATATCCTTGACATCCTTGGGGATTCATGACATTCATTCTTACAATATGCAACTATTTTCTAAATGTGGTAGACCTTTCTGCCTCCACCTTGAAGCATTCTCTTGGCCCCTGGTTTTTTATTTCTTAACTTTTTAGGACTTCAATTGCCTGACCCTCCATAACTGTGCTCTTGGGCTATTTCAGTCTGAAATATATTGCATATGCAGTAGTTACTTTTTACTTTTCTGTTATAGGGAAAAGAATACTTTGAGAAGGCTGCCGAAAATGAAGAAGCTGGTGGGTTTTACAACCTTGGGGTAATGTATCTCAAAGGACTTGGGGTGAAGCGGGATTTAAAGGTAGCATGCAATTATTTTGCACTCGCTACCAATGCAGGTCAACCGAAAGCATTCTACCAATTGGCGAAGATGTTCCACATGGGTGTGGGGCTGAAGAAGAATCTTCCCATGGTAAATTATCTTAGACATGGGTTTCTTTATATATCTACTTTATATATTGTTTCGGTCTGCATTTTACTTGAATAAAGTCTCTTTTTGTGGAAACCTTAAATTTTTGGGTTGAAATATTTAAGTACATCTCTACGTATGCACAACTTAGAAAAGAATACTTTGGTGCCCTTGCTCCTACAATTTTATTTGGTTGAATTTCCTCATTGGATCTTCTTCTTCTCTCTTTTTTTCGGAGACATGGGTGTTCATCCCCTACTTACAGCATCTCACTTTCTGTTTTCAACAAATTGAAGCATGTTAAAATTAAGGGTAAATTTCTCTACGGGTCCTAACCTTTTCATTTTGTGGTAATTTCTTCCTCATTCAATTTTTATCCTTCCTTGTGTTCCTCACCTTTCATTTATTAGCAATATTCATCAATACTAACAATTTCCATAAAAAATTCTGTTAAAGCGATGTATAAAGACAATTACAAAAATAAAAAAAATATCGAAAAGGCAAAAATGTAAAAAATTAAAAGTTAAAAATATTGTTCTTCCTCGAGTGACCACCCCCCACCCCCACCAATCCGCCAAACCCAAACTTCCATCACTTAGGGATAGACATCGGATGGTTTGGTCCAGATATTTTAAGAAATGGAACCATTTAGTTCCATGTAACTAATGGAACCGAAATGGAAGTGTGCTTCTGTTCCACCATAGCAATTTAAAAGTAAAAACATTAAGAAACAATATATGAAGGTACAATTCATCTTATTTACTCGTAAATTTTAAATGATTTTATCAAACGTTGCTCAGTTATCCTTTAAAAGTTAGGATACTCATTTTTTAATAGCTTTGTTTAGTCTTATTTTTATTTTTTGTTAAAATTAATAAATATAATGGAGGTATTAACAACAAAATATGGGGGTGGGTGTTGGGTTCGATCTGGGTATTTCAAGAATCGTAACCACGCATTACACCTTGAGGTTTGATTCCATGTAATTTTTGAGACTGAACCGGAATTGACAATTTCGAGTTGTGTCCAGTTCGAGAGGTTCGGTTAGGTTAAAATGCTCGTTTGGCCATCATGCCATTTGCACCGCCACCACCTATGGCAACTACCATGAAACCTCCAATTGCCACCACTCCACCACTAACCCCCAAAATCACCGCCACCTATAAATAGGTAAAAGAATCGCCTACAACGCCAACATTAAAAAAATTATTTTATGTAAATTATCCTATTTTTTCATAAGATCCCTATATATTTCCCTAATTTATTCAGCAATGTTTGACTTCTCCCCAAATAACAACATAAAATGACCTGGTTCAAAGTTTTTACTTCAAACTATATGGAGGGGAAAAGTAAAAACTTTGAAGTATTGCGATGACACTTACAAATTGTTGCATAAAGTTCTTTTTGGAATGGGTAAAAGTAATGCTTTGAGTTTATACGCAATACTATGGTGTTTCTCCATTGTTCATTTGGGTTTAGAGTCAATTTGCTTTGTTCATGCAGTGTTCATGTCAGATTGATACTCATATCATGTTGAGAATGGCTGGCATTTTCATTTCCTTAAGTTTTAGAAGATATCTCTTTGTGTTAATGCATCTGAAACATTTTATAGATCGAAGTTATTAAGTATATTTATTTCTTCTGGGTTCATAAAAGCATTTTGAATACTATGGTACTATTAAGTATTACTAAAGTAAATAAGTTGCAATTTGTTTCACTTGCTAGCATTTTGGCCTAATGAAGTACTTATGGCCTGTTTTCTTTGTTGTTTTCAGACCATTTTTAGTTTTAAGTTATCGAAAATACTGAAAACATGTTTACTTACTTATTTTTAGAAACAAATTTCCGAGAACGAGTTTAAATCGTTTTGGTTGTTTTCAGTTAAAACCAAGATAAAATTTTCAAAACGCGTTTTAGTTGTTTTCAGTTTAACATCACCCCCAACCACCACCAACGCCGCCGTTGTCACAAAACTGCCAAAACCACCACCGCTGACAACACCAAGGTTGCCGTCACCGACCACCGCCAACATTGCCTAGATCCACCATCACCATCGTCGACCGCCACCATCACCGACAACAACTCACTTGCACCACCAACAAAAATCGTCACCAGATCGACTGTAGCCACCAACAAAAACTGTGCCAACATACCTACCTACACAACCAACAAAAATCACCTAAAAACCCCAACACCACCAAAACCATCTCAAACTACCACCATCACCACCACAATTTAGTATCAACGTTGATGAAATCGCTGTGCGCGACGGCGTCAGAGTGTTGCGCACAGTGTTTCTCGCGGTTCTGCAGCGGTGAAGACGTGTGTCTTGCTGGAGAAAAGTTGTTGGGCGGTGAAGGGGGGAAGATAGATGAGAAAGAGGCGGATGAGAGAGGCGGGGAAGAGAGAGAGAGGAGGGGAAGAATGTAAATGGATTTTGGGTTTTTTTTTTTTTTTTT
>CAIGRP010078236.1:32410-47232 GCA_903798385.1 Fraxinus cuspidata
CAAAACTTCATTTTTTTTTTTTTTAAAACAAATTTTTTTTTTGACAAAAAAAACGTGTTTTTAACAATTTCAAAATAGACACTCAAAACACAAAACCCAAAATAAATTTAAAACTCAAAACAAAAAATTGAAACACGAAGAGAACAACCTCTAATTTTTGAAAAGATTGATGGCACAAATAGTGAATTTTAAATTTTTTTTTCATTTGTTTACTGATGCAATTTCATTTTCACCCTCCCCTGCAACATCAACTTATGTTTCTTGCTTCACTGAATTATAGGTTATCTTGCTGCTGATTTGTGTATTAAAGTGCAATTTGTACAGAAAGCTGGTTTTTAAGTACAAACCTGGTTTATCATTACAAATCAAAGTATTTGGTTTTGAAAGAAAATTTTTTGGACCCAGTCATTTTAAGTTGTTATTTGGAGAAAATTCAGACTTAATTGAATAAATTGGGGAAATATGTGGAGCGCTTATGGTAGAAAGAGGAGAGTTTACAGAAAATAATTTTTTAAGAATTTGTTGGAACTGTTGGCAATTTTTCTGCCTATTTACTGTTGGTGGCCATTTTGGCGGTGCCAATGGCATGATGGCAGTTTGGGTTTTGCAGGTGGGTGGGGGTTGGGTCACAGGAGAAAAAGACCAGTATTTTTTACCCTTTTTTTGGCCTTTTGGTATTTATTTATTTATTGTTTATTTAAAGTTTAAGGGTAAGATTGTTTTATACATTACTTAATCAGAACTTTTTGACGGAAACTGGTAGTAGAAATGATTCTGCTAATAAATGAAAGGTTGGGGATAGGAGGAGGAATAAAAATTGAATGGAGACGAAGTTGCCACTGAACGGAAAAGTTGGGACCCAGAGTGAAATTTACATTGAAATTAATTGCATCGTACATTGTACACACCTACTAAATTAACCACATTTTATAAAGTAGTTGCAGAACTTGGACATGAAGTTTTACGTCTTCCTCTCCCCCCTCTCATTTCTTTGGGGGTGTTCTTTCTCTCTGCCTTTCTGTTTTGCTTTAGACAATCTAAGGGCTTTAAAACCAATTTGTTCATAAAGTGATCACCATGTCTGCCTCTGTTTAGGCAACTGCATTATATAAATTAGTTGCAGAGCGTGGACCATGGAGTTCCTTGTCTAGATGGGCACTAGAATCATATCTGAAAGGTGATGTCAGCAAGTCATTCTTTTTGTATTCGAGGCTGGCAGAGATGGGGTATGAGATTGCACAAAGTAATGCTGCTTGGATCCTGGACAAATATGGGGAACGCTGTGTGTGCATGGGAGAGTCTGGAATCTGCACAGATGCAGAAAGGCACAAGCGTGCTCATGACTTGTGGTGGCAAGCTTCTGAGCAGGGCAATGAACATGCTGCTTTGCTGATAGGGGATGCATATTACTATGGTCGGGTATGTTCATGTCTCATAATAATCAACAAGTTAGAAATATCTTCGATACAAGTTTTGTAAGTCACTTGTGCCTTATTCATGGTTGTGATGCTAAATAAGTGTCCTAGACTGTTGGTTTCAAACATTTTTCTCTTTTGCCTATTTGTTTACCCTTGTCTTTGGTATGCAGGGTACGGAACGAGATTATGATCGTGCAGCAGAGGCTTATATGCATGCCAAATCTCAGGCCAATGCTCAAGCTATGTTCAACCTGGGTTACATGCACGAGCACGGAGAAGGGCTACCATTTGATCTTCACCTTGCCAAGCGTTACTATGATCAAGCCTTAGAAGTTGATCCTGCAGCAAAGTTGCCTGTAACACTAGCCCTTGCAAGCTTGTGGGTGCGGAAGAACTATGCCGATGGTTTCCTGGTGAGTTTTTCTTTGTTGTCCTCCCGTTAGCTCTTTTCCTGTTGGATCTTCCAACTGGAACTTTATCAACCATATTGATCTTCTATTTGTACTTGTTTAGAAACACTGTTAGAAATTTCATTTCCTCCAAATTAGTTTTTGTATTTTTTTCGCCCGTCCCAATTATATTGGGAGACAAATTAAGCAAATGATGACATATTTAATATCTGTCATTTTTTACTTGCCTGATTGATATGTGAACTGAAAATTGGGTTACTTTGTGTTTTGAAGGTTCATGTAATCGATTCACTTCCTGACTTTTACCCGAAAGTGGAGGCATGGGTGGAAAATGTTATTATGGAGGAAGGAAATGCAACAATTCTCACACTCTTCGTCTGCCTACTAACTGTCCTTTACCTTCGTGAGCGACAACGGAGACATGGTGCTGCTGCAGCCATGGTCCCGCCCCACCAACCTGCTGAGCAAGGTGCACCCATAGTTAATTGAACTAGTTATGGAACATGGCGCCGTCATTGTCTTGTCCATGTCTAAAGAGATAAGAATCTTTTTCATAAGAATGTACAGATATTTGGCTTTGTTAGAAACGCCCTTTTACCATAGGTCTGTTTGTATGTTACAGTATTAGATTTTCCATATTTCAGTTCTAGATGGAAATAAATTCTAGCCCATAATTTTATTTTATTTTTTCCTTTTTGTATTCCTTTGTACAATTAGACAAAAGGCAAAGAATTAAAGGAAGAGTCTGATTCTCGTTACATTTTCCGTAGACGTTCTGATTGATGTGTTAAGCCTGGGAAATTGTCATTCTACCTTTTCTATTATTCTTTGGTCTATGTGCAGTGCATATAGTTGTATAGTTTATAAGATTGTCTCTCTCCATGCCAGGGCCAAGGGTTTGGTTACAAGGTAAAATAGGTAAGATTTTAGAGGAGAACAAGTGAATATGTTACATAATGATTTCCGATGTTCAATTATAATACGAAGGAAAAGTAGCAGAGGACCATGAATGCATCCGATCTGACGAAACTGTGTTGCTTTGCAAACTGGATGATATCAATAGCCCGGTAGTGAGTATGGGGTGCGATAGCGTGGAAAAGGGTTCAACTATACTTGATTCGTGTCTGCTCGGGAATGTCTTGGACAGTGGTCTGCTAACAGGGAAGGATTGGAGGGGTCGATTAGCCTCATCTAGAAAACGGAGCACATGGTTTGTGTTGTAGCGAGAGTTATATCTTCGCCTTCCATTTTGGTTGTGCAACTAAGGTACTCTCTGGGTGCCCATGGACGTTCAATAAATAGTTGGTTTCGTTTGCTTTGGAGATCGTCCGGGGATTTTTTCATGGGTTTCCTTTTGGATGCAACTACGGAATGTCCATACGTGTTTGAAACAGAGGCTTGTGCACGACAATGGGGAACAACATTCGGCGCAGTTGAGGCGGTGGATGTGGTTGGGCCACGCATATACCCTTATATCAAGTCCACGTTTGACAATTATTATTTGAAAACTTTTTTTGTACGTATTTATTTTCAATCAAACATTCATTTAATAAAATAATTTGCACGTAAATTCAAAAAATTTCCTTACTTTTTAACTACGCATCCTCCTAAAAATGACTATTCAAAATATTGTTTTGACCAAATAATGGTCATCAATCATAAGTCAAGTTATATAAGGGCACGTTAGAAACTAAAAAAGCAACTAAGAAAGTGGCCTATAATTTGAGAAAGAAGAAAATGGAAGTATCATTTTTATGAGACGGAGAGAGTAATAATTCTCAATGTATAACAAGTACGCGATAATTTATGGGATTATGTGGTTTAACTAATTTATTATAATAAACAAGATTTTATTTTTTTAGTATTCAATGCTAAATAATTTCATGTGAAAAAAAAAAAAAAAAAAAAAAAAAAAATTTAATGAAAAAAAAAAAAAAAAAGGCTACACAAGAAATAATGCAATTAGAAGGTCCAGAGGAGGAAAATTAATAACTGGGTTTTAGGTTTACAGTTACACTCTTGATCATTAAATTGATCTCTTATAATTAATATTATTTACCGCTTTCTTTAATTTTAAGATTTTCCTAGCACACATCAACAGAGAATATAATTTGTAATTTAACAGATGCATACCATAAAAATTAAAAATATCGATTTTTAAAAGTTGTACGAGTTGTCGTTGAACTTATCAAAATATTATTGTATTCATAATTATTTACTCCGGCATTTTAAAAGTTAATTGACTCGATGCTATGTCAAACGGAGTTTCACATGTAACATGCTTTCAATATTAACTTTTAAAATAAAACAAAAACAAAGTGAAAGACGAAATAACAACTTAACACCCTCCTAAAATCAGACTAAAATTTACTCTCTTCCCACACCCAAACACAATCTGCGCGAATTCGAATTAACCCAATTCAATTTAATCGAATCCAGTTTACGATTTGTGTGTATCCCCTTCTTCCCTTTCTTCTTCCCAGAGAACACAACTCTCTCCTTCTCTCTCTCATTTCCACTTGCTACATAGCTACAGAAGATACGTCCGCAGAGTAAGTGTTATGCACGATTAATTAAAATTTCTTTGTATATTTATGTGTAATAGTGATATGTTTAGTAGCATTTTAAATACAATTCGTAGTCAAATCTTAAATTCCTCATTAATTGAAATCAACTGGATTCATGAAGGGTAACGTGTCGAGTTAGATCCCGTGTATGCTGGTGCAGTTTCACTTGAAGATACCGTAAACTGGGTCCCAAATGAATTGTTTAATCAGTTCAGAAATGCAGCCCCTAAAAGTCAAATTGGTATCTCCTTTATTATTGGTTGATGCAATGTTTCGTCTTTTCTCCTGTCCAGTATTACAATTGGCTTTTTCTTGCAGGGACTGGTTGATTGATGATTCGGTCGTTAAAATAATAAAGAAAATTTTCCGAGAATATATATTGCCAGAGTCTATAGGACCCACAAGGAAGGGAAGGGCTAATAAGTAGATATTTAAAAATGGAGTCACCAATAACGCCAACATCTTCATCTCCAGTAAGGGCAACAAAATCTGAGATGGAAAATCTTTTGGGACTTCTTAGAATTCGGGTCAAGAGAGGTGTAAGTCTTGCTGTTCGTGATGTACGAAGTAGCGATCCTTACGTTGTTGTCAAAATGGGTAAACAGGTTAGTCTACATTTTTCGATCAATTTCATTTGAAGTAATTTGTGGCGAACTAGCGATTGGTATATTTGTTTATGTATATGTTGTTTTTCATGTGTTTTATCACTAGTATTGCAATTTTGTACTCTTGTTGTTTGATAGTTTGGTGATGTTGGGTAAGGTTTGGTTGACTTTTGCCCTCTCTCGTTTATTGCGTTGTTTATGGTTCTTACGGATTGTATTGGGTCTTTTGGGTGCTTCGCCGGATTGTTCAGGTGATTTCTAGAGAAACTCAGTTGAGATTGTTTGCGAGTGATGTAACGGTTATTAATTGTACCACTGAATAGTTAAAACGTTTAATATAGATGTTAGAGGTTATGATGGGATATACAGTGATCAAAATCAAATTAGCAAAGAAAGACATGGTATTGCGGTTCACAAGGATTGAGACAAGGTACAGAAACCCGAAGTGTTCTGAAGGTTTGTTGCAGAGTTAGATCATGTTGTTTTTCTATCCTTGTTAAATTGCTAAAATATGTGCAATTTTCAGCTTGGCCTTTTAGATTTCCCCCTGCTGGTTCTATAAGTGTTACTTTTTTTCTCTAATGCCAATCTTGATTTGCTTCCCTTTTTTCAGGAAACTAGAACTAAGTAACTAGAATATTGCTTAGATTTATGTTAAAACATTTTCTTTTGTGGGAGCATCCAATGAAGAAGGAACGTAGTTATAAGATCTTTTGGGTATTTCCTAATTTGTCTTTTCTGAGAAAGGAGGTTGAGAAATCTATCGAGAGAAATTTTCAGGTGCCACAGTTTGGGGTACATTGCAGTAGATGAGGTGCTGGCTGTACTTGTATAAGTAGCATGTTTCCTTTTTGGTTTATGTTCTTTCCAAATTTTTTCCATGGGATGGAATAGGTAAGGGTATGTTGTTTAAGGAATTGTTTAGTTACCACAAAAATTTATTATCCTGTGATTTCTTGCTTCTGATATATCCAAATCAAAATGGGTGCAAATGGAATTTAAGTTTTTTGTTATTTTCTTTATGCAAAATGAAGTTAAGACCGGTTAAACCTCTAATTTGGATTGAAACCCCACAATCAGTTGCTCAAATTCTTGGTGCTTGCTATGTAGCCACCTGAAAGGAAAAGCTCTTCAGGTCGAACCTCTGTAGTCTTCGAGTCCCAAAATATTATGTGGCTGGATAGTCAACTGAAATTTGAAAACAAAGATTTTGACATAATTGGAAAAAATATGTGTCAAAACCACAACGATACTTTGATTTGTTTTATCCACTGGACTCGGTCGGAAGAATCTACTGTGGGCATCTCTACCCACCCGAGGCACCCATCCTCGTAAAGCCTATGGTATCTATCTTAATATCTTCCTCACCGCAGCGCGAGCAACCTTTGCTCCAGACCTACCAAGTGCTAAGTGTATGCACGGACACTTTCATTGAAAGCCACATTTGAAGAATCGTGGAAATTAGTTTTGGTTCTGGGGTAACTTTACTTTAAGTCTCTTTACAATTTGTAGCTTGTGGGTCTACAGAAAGAAATGAACTTTTGATCATATAAATAACTTGTTCAGACGATTTACTTTCACGACTGATAAGGAGACTTTTCTAGCCAAAGTGAACCTCTTCGGGGACTTTTATGAATTCACTCACTAGTTTGTTGTAGGCTACAGGAGAAGACTGAGGTTATAGGGACATGTTTGGAGATAAGGAGATTTCCCTGAAGGAGGAATATATTAAATTATTCAGAATTTTGTATAACCAGCTTTCCTTGTAACTGAGATGGATGTTACATGGAATATCGAGTTTAGAAGAACGTTCATGTTTGGGGAACTCAGCATTTACTGGATTTGCCTTTAGAGTTGCAATCAAATAGTTCACGGGTTTGGACGAAGATAGATTCGCATTTGGAGATAAATCCGCTGGCATCTACACTGTTAAACTTGTAAATTATACATTTCAGGGTGATTTTTTTTTTTTACCCTCGGAAAACTAAAGAAGTAAAGCTCATAGAAATGTGTGTCTCTTTGTATTGACTGCTGTTAGAAAGGCCATACTTATCTTTCTTTTGTTTTAGTCCTGTCAAACCATCCCTCTTGTGTGAATTGTTCCCGTTTTTTTGGGGAACATCAGTTTCTTATGCTTCTTGTATATGTACATTCTTTTATGAAATTTTCGATTGATAAAGAAAAGTTTCAAGGACAAGTTGCGACTGTTTGAACTTTCCACGATAGCTAAATATTTCTGCCATGTCATGATAATGATATGATAATTGGTCATCATATAGTTATTTTAATAAGGTTGCTCATTGCCATTGGTTATCAATCTGCTGTTTGATTGTTTTGAATATGATCTGATGATTATCTATGCTGAATTTAAAAGAGATGCTTTCAACCTCTTTATTTCTCCTGAAAATTACTGACACATTCTCCAAGCATGCTGTCCAATAATGCCCAAGTAAAGAAAATCATATTGTCCTTCTATTATTCTTGTCAGTTGTTTTTGAGGTAATATTTACTTGGACGAGCTTTTGGGCTTATACTTATGTTTGGTACACATTACTAAATAAGATTAGATGGTACAATGGACAAGATTTTAACCTCTTTTTCTCGCTTAATGCCGTCTAGTACTTGTCTAATCCAACTAACCAAACCCCTCGAACAGGGTGTTATGGTTGGAAGGTGGGGGAAAATAATAGGGTTTCAAGGGTCTATCTATGACAGCAGATGGATGGTGGTGTTGGACATAAAAGAAGAGAGGAAGATGGCCCAGGGGCTATTTAGCAATGAGGAACAGGGAACGGCAACTGTGCAGTTTCGGAGACGTAGAAGTATGAATTCAAGTTAGAAATTTGTTTGATTATGTACAGTCAGTGGTTTCTAATCGCACATCAGTTGATATGTGGTTTTAAGGCTGGATTTGCAGACAGTTGCGATCAACAGAAAATAAGCTATGACTTGACCCAGGAAAGCCAAATGCCTAAAGATCTGCAGGATAACGAGAATTCTAAAAAAAGGCTAAAGTACCAGGACGAGGAGATTAATAAATGCTAACTGATATTTAAAATGTTTGGAACTACCTTTTTGCATGTTACAAGTATACAAAAGTTCAAGGGGATACTAGCATGGAAGCGGGAGCTATAAAAGCACATTTTCTGTATCTTGTATACATGTTTGGCACCTATTTAACTTTTAAAAAACTTTAGTTAAACCTACTTTTTATCCACATATTTTGTAGGATTTACAAGTACTACCCACTTATCCACCACTAGTTTCTATCTATTAATTATATAAACCAAGTGTAATCTTCTTCCAAACAAGTGCTTAGTATGGTTGCTGCCAGTGCCAGTTATCTTCCATGCCTACACTTATATTATGGCTGCCAAATTGGAACTATCTACTTGTTAGCTTCGTATGTTTTTGTGAACAGGTATTCTAATATTTCCCATTTTTTCTTAATTAATACAGAAACTGATTCATTGTTTATGAATGGAGTTCACGTTAAATTTAGTCAGCTCTCTTTTAGTCAAATTTAATGCGGTAATTTCGTCTAGTTATATAGAATTTTTTCTTTTTGAAAGCACCTTATAAGCTTTGCCGAACATGCTATATGTATTTGCTTTCAGTTCTTCTCGTTTGAGTTTCTAGTATCATATTGATTTTGCTTTTTCATGCAGAAATTGAAGACTCGTGTTATAAGAAAGGATGTTAATCCTGAATGGAATGAGGATTTGACGCTTTCCGTTGCAGATCCTAATCTTCCAATCAAGCTGGTAGTGTTCATTGGCAGCAAATGCTAAATAAATTGAGTTAGAAGAATTTATAATAGGAATATTATTTACCTACCTTCAAATTTTTCTGTCTTTACATCTTCTAGTAATTTGTTTAGCCAAGTAATTATTTTCTTTCTAATAAGTTTACAGCTTTGAATAGTTAAATACACCAGAATCTGCACCTATCTTTCTGATATCATGGCTTGTATTTCGGTATTCATTTCATGGAGATCTCTGATGTCTATTCTTATCTGCTTGTATGATTTCAGACTGTCTACGATCACGACACTTTCAGCATGGACGATAAAATGGGAGACGCAGAACTCGACATTAAACCATTTGTAGAAGTCTTGAGAATGAAATTAGACAACCTCCCGAGTGGTACTATACTTACAAGAGTACAACCTTGCAGGTCAAATTGTCTCGCTGAAGAGAGTTGCGTCGTCTGGAATGACGGCAAGGTGATGCAAGATATGTGCCTGAGATTGAGAAATGTGGAGTGTGGTGAAGTGGAAATTCAGCTTGGATGGATTGAACTCCCTGGCTCCAGAGGTATTTAGAATGCAAGAAATGTCTGTTCTGGTACTGGTTCTTTGTAACTTACAATGATTAATTTAGTCATTTGCAGTCTGTTACGAATTTTCTGGTGAGGTTTGTTTTAAAGGACAAAGTTTGCTAAATATACTTTATATTTCTCTGAATTTGTGTACAAGGTTATTATTACTGTGAAATGACCAAATTGCCAAAACTTTTAGCTTCTCATGGTCCATAATCCCCATGCCTCTACGCCTAGTCATTCCAAAGAAAATTTGCCCCCGTCTTACTGCAGCTTTTAGTCATTTCATGGCACTTCCATCACATTGTTGTGAAATGGTTAATGTTTCTTCCTTTCTTTTGGATGGAAGCCAATGTCATGAAAGACTAATTCTGTTGTAGTATATATATAAAGATTTCGTTTTGAATTGATTCGTGTGAGTATGATTATAAATATTTTTTATTATAATGGTGTTCCCCACTTATATTTATATCGAGATACTACATAAAGGATCGCAAGAAATGCAACAAAATCAAATATTTTACACTGTTTAGATCATATTCTTTATTTTTCAAACATGTTCTACTAGAATCATATAAACTAAATGATTATAAAAATGGGATAAGAAAAGAAGTAGGTGGTCTTAATTCTCTCCTTAGTGTTGATTTTGGTGTAGAAAAGCTCTCTTGAGAAATCCAATCGAACAGAATTCAGGAAGGTTTAGACATTTGATAAGGGACAAAAAGATGATTTTCCTCAAAGGAATACAATGCATGCCCTTCTATACTCTTTGAAAACCCAACTTTTGCGAATTTACATCAATATGTGCATTTCAAACATTATGTTTGAATGTTTAGGACTCCAAGAAGTTTTGTATATGTGACACGCCAATCTTTGTTCCCCACCTCATGGGTTTTAATCAATGACATGTTTAGTATGCTGACTTAAGTGTAATATTGAACATGATTATAAAAATATAAGAAATTATAATCTTTTTTTGTTGTCTTGGACAATACTAGCTAAGTATTATGTGTTGGATATATTTTAATTATATTATCTAGTTATCGTGCATCTTTGAAACTTATGCGTGAACAAAGCACAAAATCTTATCTTAGATATCTCAACAAGATAACTTAGCAAACATGTTAAAATTTCAAAACCTTAGAAGTAAAATAAGGACATGTTTAGCACAACCAATTAAATAAAATTAGACCTGATTGAAGAAGAGAGAAACACGATATAATTTGTCATTTGTTCTATCAAATTTAGACACAATAAATGAAGAGACGTTATATAATTTGTGGTCTATTTCATGGAGTCTACTAAACACGTCCTTGTTGTTTCATGTCTATCAACACTAGGTACCAAATATATACCGAAGATTTTGGGTTGGGTCCATTCAAAGAAGGGAGAAATAACACGCTAGAAAATATAAGCCATATTTTCTATTTTTCTCACTCTAGATGAATTTTTTCACTAAAACGAAAGAAAAAAAATTTGGAGAAAGGGGAAAAATTGCCCATCAACACCCCACGAACGAAAATGCGAATCCAAGAAGAAAGTCGAGGAAAAAGAAGCAAAAGAGGCTTGAAAAGCTTCTCCAAACAATTACTAAAAAACACAACATAAAACCTCCAAATAAGATGCTTTTTTCTCACTTGATTTACAAAAACCAGAAATCTATACCAATTCATTTAATCAAATTAACACCTCCACCGTCTCCCTCTATCAAATCCGAACGCAGCTTAAAACAAAGAGGACAAAACAAAGAAATGGAAATATATTATTAGTAAATTATCATCCACCTCCACCTCCACTTCCACCTCCACCTCCACCCCACCTTACCTTTTGCTTTGGGGACTGCAAGTGTAAGCTTGCTTGCAATCCGAAAGCTGTGCATTCTGAAATTTTGTAGAGCCCCAAGAAATATACTATTTCCTCTTTTCTGTATACATACCAGTACTACCCACAACCCCATAAACCAAAACACATGCCCCTCATCACCTACTAATTCCTAAACACAAGTTGTACTTCTACCTCCTACGTCTTCTTCAACTTTCATATAATTTTCACCTTTCTTGTATGTTTTCTTGATCTTTGGCAGCTGAAAAATCGAAGTTTCTTAATCATTCATTCAGTTTTTGCCTTTCTTGATCTGGGCAGGTGAAAAAACCAGCGTTCTCTTCAACTTTTATTCGGTTTTCACCTTTCTTGTATGTTTTCTTGATCTGGGCAGCTGAAAAAACTTGCAAAAAATGATATCTTTATCAGATTTCTATCATGTTATGACTGCAGTGGTTCCACTCTATGTGGCTATGATATTAGCTTACGGTTCAGTAAAATGGTGGAAGATTTTCACACCAGACCAGTGTTCAGGAATCAACCGTTTTGTGGCACTCTTTGCAGTTCCTCTGCTTTCTTTTCACTTCATTGCGACAAATAATCCTTATGAAATGAACTATCGTTTCATTGCAGCTGATACTCTTCAAAAGCTCATTGTTCTTGCAGTTTTGGCTGTTTGGACTAATATAAGCAGAAGGGGTTGTTTGGAATGGACAATTACACTTTTCTCCTTATCATCTCTTCCAAATACTCTCGTTATGGGCATTCCTTTGCTGAAGGGAATGTATGGAGATTCTTCTGGGACTCTAATGGTGCAAATCGTTGTCCTCCAGTGCATCATTTGGTACACTTTGATGCTGTTCTTGTTTGAATACAGAGGTGCAAAGATGTTGATTTCACAGCAATTTCCGGACACTGCCGGCTCAATTGTCTCCATCCATGTTGATTCTGATGTCATGTCATTAGATGGTAGACAGATTCTTGAAACTGAGGCAGAAATTAAAGAAGATGGGAAACTTCATGTCACTGTTAGAAAATCCAATGCCTCAAGATCAGATATTTTCTCAAGAAGATCAATGGGTTTTTCATCAAATACTCCAAGGCCATCAAATCTAACAAATGCAGAGATTTATTCATTGCAGTCTTCAAGAAACCCTACTCCAAGAGGATCTAGTTTTAATCATACGGATTTTTATTCCATGATGGGGGGTGGGAGGAACTCAAACTTTGGTGCAAATGACGTTTATGGCCTGACATCATCAAGAGGGCCAACTCCAAGGACCTCAAATTTTGAGGAGGAAAGCGTAAATAAGTCCAGATTCTATCATGGAAATAATACACATTATCCAGCACCAAATCCTGGTATGTTTTCACCAACTGGGTCAAAACCAAATGCAGCCAAGAAACCAAATGGGCAGCAAGAAGGTTCCAAGGATCTTCACATGTTTGTATGGAGTTCAAGTGCCTCTCCAGTTTCAGACGTGTTTGGAGGTCCTGATTATGGAGCATTAGACCAGTCTGCTAATACTAAAGAAGTGAAAGTTTCTGCATCTCCCGGTAAATGTAAAGTAACTTTTTTACTTCTATATATTTGACCTTATTGTATCTTATCTGCTTAACTGCGAATTGGATTATGTCTCAGTAGAGGTTCAGAGAGAGAATCAAGAACATTACTTGGAGAGAGATGAATTTAGCTTTGGAAATAGAGTTGAGGACAGAGAGATAAACAACCATCAAGGGGAGAAAGTTGGAGAGAACAAAGCCAAGGTGATGCCTCCTACAAGTGTAATGACAAGGCTTATATTAATCATGGTCTGGAGAAAACTCATCAGAAATCCCAACACTTATTCAAGCTTAATTGGGCTAACATGGTCTCTAGTTTCATTCAGGTACATGCTTATAATTTTCACCAGTGTTCGACTATTTCGCTTAGAGCCGAATCATACTGCACACTTATCTCCCATCTTAGACCATAAAAAAAGTTTGCTGGTTTATCGATTTCATTTAAGTAAGAAATAAGGGTTAATGTGCATTTCTTGGTTGTAGGTGGCACGTTGAAATGCCTGCAATAATAGCAAAATCCATTTCAATACTATCTGATGCAGGACTTGGCATGGCAATGTTCAGTCTTGGTGAGTAATTAACTCCTCCATTAATTAATTATTTTGACATAATCTCTCTCTCTCTCACACACAGACGCCATCATGATTAACTTAACTTTACATAATCAAACTAGAGAGCATGCTCAAAAAGCAAACCCCGGCCCCAACAATGTAATCAATCATCATTACATGTCTGCTGCTTCTTTATTCTTCATTTTTTCAGATTCAGTACTTACTGTAATAAAAGAACAACATATACATCCACATATATACACATCACATAGAGTAAAGTAGTGGTGGTGATGATGATGATGAAAGGCCTGTTGGGGGTGGGGTAGGGTAGGGTGGCGTGGGTGTATATATGTGTGTTTAAATGTTGATGATTGATATGGTGACATGCAGGACTGTTCATGGCTTTGCAACCGAAGATCATAGCATGTGGGAATTCGGTGGCAGCTTTTGCAATGGCCGTGAGATTCCTTACAGGCCCAGCTGTCATGGCAGCTGCTTCCATTGCTGTTGGCCTTCGCGGCGTTCTACTGCGTATTGCCATTGTGCAGGTCATCATCCTCTCTCTAACTTTATTGTCGCACTTGTCAAATATATGAAAACTTTCTCTACTGATCCTCAACTTATTTATGAAGTAGCAATTCAGTTCCTAAGCTTTCAAAAATAGAACAAGTTAGTCAATCTGCACTAAGCACGAAAATTATCGCTTAACCGGAAAGGTCTAGCTCCATGCTGAACTTTTTCTAAACTCTCAATGTGGATTGGAACCATTATGTCTACGATAAATTGCCACGTGACCTCAACATGTCCAACCTTATGTAGCTAGATTTTGTATTTCAACTTCTAAATTGTCGTTCAAAAATTTTAAGTGAAACATATTTTGACGAGGGTATGTGATGGTTCATGTAGTTGAGGATAGATTGTATTACTATGATGAAGGTCGAGGACAACATTTTTAATTTTTACGTTGACAACCAACTTATTATTCAAATAAATAAGTTGATTATTGCTTCGAAAATTTCGTTAAAAAATATTTCACTTGTTTCCTAGATACCATCTTACCTACAAAGAACCATTCCAATCTCTTAAATATTGCATTTTTATTCTTATTTTTGGATTTTTGTTACTGTATTTATGTTAACAAGGAATCTCGCTAAATTATTCACACACATGACACTCAACACGTGAATTAAATTATTGAATAATGGTAGGCAATTTAAATAATTGAAATATAAAAATCTTAGTTCACTTATACCAAACATTCAAATAAAACATATATTATTGACTAAATTTAAAATTCTATAATTATTTCCGAATGTTTACATGCATCAGGACAGTTGATAATCAATAAAGGAAAAAAAGTACTTATTCAAATTCTTACCAAATTAATTAACAGGCAGCTCTTCCACAAGGAATTGTTCCCTTTGTCTTTGCCAAAGAGTACAATGTACACCCTGATATTCTTAGCACTGGGTAAGTATATTTTCTACCATATATTTTTATTTTTATTTTTATTTTTTGAATAAAATGTATTTCTCACTTAAGCGTGACTTTTTTTTTTTTTTTTTTT
>CAIGRP010078236.1:47336-73576 GCA_903798385.1 Fraxinus cuspidata
TTTTTTTTTTTTTTTTTGAATTGCAGTGTGATATTCGGAATGTTAATCGCCTTACCCATTACGCTTGTGTACTACATTTTGTTGGGGCTATGAACGTGATGTGCCTATTCGAAACTCGTAGATTAGCGTCAAAGACTTGGATACTGAAACTTTTTAGAGCGAAAATGAAGAGAAAAATGAATCGATGAATGGAATTTTCTTTTGTAGTAAAGTTGTAAAATCATGTTTCATGAGAAGAAAAGAAGAAATTCTCTATCTACTATCTAGTTGATTATTATGATGAAAAAAAAAAAAAAAAATTCCAAGAATTAATGCTTACACTAATTAAAGTATAAATAGGGGTGGAAAAAGTATGGTGGCTGATGTGAAATATGCCTGCTGTTTTTATAGCAAAAGGTATGAGAATATGTAATCGAACTTTCAATAAAGTATGGTGAGAATTTTCAAGTTCAAAATATTTTTCTTTAAACCTAATGCGCATGGTTGTATAAATTTTTAAATTAAGCTCATGTTTGTTTGGTGTAGCTTAAAAACTTGATAAAAAATTAAGTTAAAATCAATGATTAATTATAATTACATTATTGATGTGATTTACAATTTTTTAATAAGCGTTTTATAAACTTTATCAAAATCTATTAAAAATGAGATGAATTCACAAAATTTTCAGTAAATTGTTTATTAACATTTTAAATTATAAATAGATAAAAATAAATGATAGATAAGTAAAAAGGATTTGTGAATTTTTCGAAATGTGTAAATAAACATGAGCTAGACATAGACTAAACAAGAATATTCAGCGTATTGGCTTACCCTGTGCGTACTCACGAGTAGCGACTCCGTGTTCCTACATAAAAAAAAAAGGAATATTCAGCGTACTGTCATGAATGACGATATTTATTTCGATGAATAATCCCCATGTAACGTGACAAGGAATGATCCCCATGTACCTTCACTGGCTAAGAACATGCCCACTTTGTGAAATGATGAGTATTTATTTTTTATTGTTATTATTTTTGTGTGTGTTTTTAGTAGTGTTCTAAAAATGTAAGGAGTGGAGGCCAAATTTTGAACTAGGCGAGATCTAGACGTAAACATTTTTTATTTTAATATTATTTTTATTTTTTAGTTAATTTAAAAATCATTTAATAATTAAAGTAATACCTACCAAACATTTAAAATTATAAAATACTATATTGAAACAAAAAAGACCGTGCCTAGGCACGAAAAAAATACGCCTATCCAAAGCGAGGCATTTTTCCCATGCTTCGCGCTTAGTCGGTGCCTAGATGCTTTTTTAGAACAATGATTTCTAGTTCTTGCTTATTTAGCTTGTAAATTGTATCTTGATATATTTTGGATAAAATACGCGTTTTATTTTACTCGGTCTTCTTTTTCTTGAAATGATTTTGTTAGTAATCTGAATAAGGTTGAAGTTGAATGGATGGTAAAAGTAAGTTGATGGTTACATGTAAATTATAATTCAAATACAAACGTGGGTGAAATGCCTGTAAATGCATAGAAATATTCATACACACATGTAACTAATTCGGAGTTCATAATATTAACTTAAAAGATGAATTAAAAATGATCAAATATAATGAGTGTATGATTGTTCAAACAATGATTCTCAACACACGTTGCACTTAACGCTTGTTTGGGAGAAATTATAATAAAGAGGAATAATGGATCCCACAAAATGTGTTAATAATAAGTGGATAACAATTTTTGAATGTATAACTAAAATTAATGTTTGACATTTACCTCAAACTATAAAGAAATTATAATTCAATCCAATCATGCTTTAATATATTATAAATTTAGATTATAGATATCAAATTTTGTTGGGTTAATTACTGCAAGATGGGCTTCTGCATATCTAATTCATTACATACCTTGGCAAAGAAACCACGGCAAATCTGTGAATATCTCATGGGAGAGGTGTCGACAGTCGTCGAAGGTTTGGATCATTACATNATACCTTGGCAAAGAAACCACGGCAAATCTGTGAATATCTCATGGGAGAGGTGTCGACAGTCGTCGAAGGTTTGGATCATTACATTAATGGTGATTGAAGTTATTCTTTTACAATAATAATAATTGAAGTTTCTATTGCTAACACGAATGGTCACCCGAATTCAATCATTAAAATTAAATTCCCCATGGTGAAGTTAAAGTGTCAACGTGTTACAAAACAATAATATTTATTATGACAAGTCAATGAAAATTGGGAAGTGAAGGAATTGATGATTAAACAAATTCGGATGAGAACACAATACAATACATCTTTAGTTACAAGGTTTAGCCGTTAATTAGGAGACTATGTAGATTGGGCAATGGACGGTGAGGGATAGATCCCATGATGACTCATTAGTTTGAAGACAAATGGTTTATCATGGCTAGACTGACGTTCAACTTCAAGAATGTAAATTTTAGACATTTATTAGTTAGTAATGGATGGGATGGGACCCATGATTTTCGCCCTAAAGCATTCAACTGAGTATGACGTTACACCATGCAATGCAACGATATGGAGCTGTCAGTACTAATAATTCTGCACAAAAGAACTTTCATTCGATCTTAGATTGTTTGTATGGAAAAAATCAATATCCCTATAGATTTTAATAAATTTTCTGAATAGAACCCATCAACATAAATCTTGAATACCTTTAAAAGAAGATAAAAGTTTTAGATAGTAACAATATATAAATGTTGGAGAAGTAGGCACGAATGTTCCCCATGTATAAACTCTATAAGTTCGAGTATTAACCATTAATTTGAGTAATACGTGCAATAAGGCGTTAAGGACATATGAATTATATATTGTCCCGAGTGAATTAATCAATCCTTTACAAATTAATTACTTATTGTAAGGTCATATAAAGGTTTAGTGAAGTATTGCTTGTATCTAATAGCTCGATTATTTATTTATTTTTAATTATATCTAAACTTGTATAGAGAATATCTCGTGGGAGTGATAAATCATAATTGAAGGGAGGGTTACACACTCATCACTACATTGACAATCAAGTGAAACCTGAAGGTCCAAGGGAAATTCAATCCTTGATCCAATAATAAACTAAAACCCTGTTCGAGCCACGTTAAGAGGTCAAGAATGCATTTTGAAATAGTAGATTAATGAAAAAATGTGTGGTCAAAAAATAAGATTTTTTTTTTTTTTGAATTTTTGTGTATTATTTTATTGAAAATTTTGTGGTTGAAAAAAAAGATAGAATAATTCATTTTGAAAAAAAATAACAATCAAACATGAGCTAAATAACATAAGATACTATAAAAGAAAAAAAATTAAGTTATTTTTACTTGCTATACTATTTTAGTTTATCTAGAGGGTATTTGGTGAGAATTAAAATTAGATTTTTAGTAGATTTTGATAGAAGTTTATGAAATGTGTGGTTGAAAAGTTGTGGAACCCATGAAAGATATGGTTGATATTGATTGTTTGACTTTGACTTGGATTAAAATAAGTTATTTGTACTGGCTAAACTATTTAGGTTTATCTAGTATTATCTATACAACTGTCATGAATAGAGTAGGCTAGCATATATCAATTTTGAGGCCGTTTGAACTAGACCACCTTGAACCAACGTGTCCATGTTATTCCTTTGACAACGTAGCGAGTTATGTGGTTACCAGCCAAGGAAAATATCACACCAGTATATTTTTTCAAAGGCGATACGGTCATCCATTGGCGCCTTAATCACTCTTCATTCCGAGTTGTCGGGGGATCCCAACGCCACATCTACAACAGCCTTCGAGGAAACTTAACTATATGCAGACCTGTCACTCCTCTCCAACGCAACCAACGGACCCCTAGCCATGTTAGATGTGCCTTCGGACTTTGAGGCGGTTGAGGTCCCAAGCCTGATGCCTCTGGACAACTATAATCTGATCTTTTGAGCCCTGCGCGATGTGATTATGTGACGTTTTTGCAAAGGTGGCTATGAGTCAAATTTCTTGTTTTCACATCTACGACGGTATATGGGAGATCACATGTCTATGATAGCTAGGATGTGAAGTTTTGCCACTCAACTTGTAACCCGTTGGGATGAGACTCTTGTCGAGCATCCAAAAGCATTCAAAATACTCTAAATTCATTCATTTGCCTATAAATACTCACACTTGATTATATTTGAAGGTAATAAAAATTATTATTACTCATTTTAAAATACGAACTCTGTTCACGCATTTCATCTCCTTCCGTATTTCTCCCACGCTAAATCATATGTCCGTTTATTGACTTGAACGCGAACAGTCGTGCCCCTCCTCCCCTCCCCCGTCTTGCTTGGAGAAACCTTAGTCCACACCCTTAACGTGTGTCCAAATGTACAAATAACATACACGTGACGAGGAAAAAGTGAAAATCTATTAACATGTTGGATCTCATCCCTATTTGGAATTAACACATCTATCATTTAAAAATTGGATTTTCTAATTGGAATTTGGAGGGGAGCATAAAGTGAAGTGGCGTGCACACACTACACAGGCACTTGTATTTGTATAGTATCCATGGAAGGATTAGTAGTAGTAAAAATATTGGGTGGGGAAGAGAAAGCAAAAGGAGAGAGTGAGAATATAAATAGAAACAAACAAATAAAAGCATAAGGCAACAAAATGTGTAAAGGCGGTGTTGTCTTTGTCATATGTTTAGAAATTAAGACAGACAGAGAGAGAAAGGGAGAAACGATGTGTATAAGGATGTCTCCCACTAACTTTTGTTGGGTCGGCCCTTCACAAGACAATTTCTTTGTGCATTTGTCCTCTCCATACCAAATTTTCCTGCCTTTTCAGCTCTTTCTCTCTTCCACACGCATTTTGGTCATTATTCTTATTTATATATTCTTCTATTTTCTTTACCAATATTTATTTCTTTAATTTGCTTTCTTATATAAAGAAAACGAGAAAAATAATAAAATTTCAATTTCATCTTGTATTCAAAAGGATCAACTTGAGGATGTTTTGTACATCACGATACACGTTCGAATTTGATGCACCCACTATTACATGAAGTACGACAATACGAAGAAATAGAAATAAAAATTGCCATTTTAATTGAATATAATAATTATAATTTTGGAGAGTAAAATTAAAATTAGGTTAGAGGTATCATTTAAACTAGATCCCATAAAATATCTTACTCGAATAATGAGGGAAAATATCAGAGAATATTTATCAAGCAAAGCACGAGGAATCACGTGAACTCTTTGCTTTGTTTTTTTTATATAAAAAAAAGAATTAATCTTATGGTCATTATAAATTAATTTATTTAAGTTAAACCAAAAATATTGATAATAATGTAGGTTAAAAATCACTTCAATGTCAGAAAATTAGTCAATCGTAATGATTTAGTTATGGAATACTCTGCTTTTGTGAGCTTAAAAGTCATACCCACGTGCCACGTCGAGGGTTTAATTAAACATGGCACTTCGCTTTAAACTTAATTAATTTCCATTAAGCTCACTTTTACGTATATTCAATTTTTTATTCATGTCGAGGAAAAACTTTGAGATTTGCTTAAAAATAAGTTAACTTACTCAAATATAATTTTAAAAATTACATTTCTGCTGGCAAATTTTATGTAGGTTCAAACTTTAAAAAAAAATAATAATATTAGGTAATTAACACATAACAACCCAACCTTTCACTCTATTGTGGAAAACGCTATTACCTTCCATTTTTTGACATTTTAATCTTTATTTCTACATTTCATTGTGCGGAAGATCATTTTCATCCAATTTCTCAATTAGAGATTATGAAATGACAAATATATCATTCTCTTTAAATAAAGAAAAAAATTAATTGCAACCATAGTCCTAAATGTTGTTTAAAAAGTGCAAATAAGTCCAAAATAAATTATTAAAGGGGTAATTAGCACATAATGTCCATATATTTCACTATTATTGCGAAAAGTCCTTATCTTTCTTTTTTCACATTTTCACCCTTAATTACACGTTTGATTGCACAAACCATTATTTTTATTAATTTTCATCCAATTTCTCAATAAAGAGTTGTAAAATGATGAATATATCAATTTCTCAATTTCACACCTCTTTATTGAGAACTTAGATGAAAATGAATAGAAAAGATGATTTACGCAATCAAAAGCATAATTAAAGGTGAAAATGCCAAAAAAGTAGGTACATTTCCCGCTATAATGGTGAAAAGTAGGAACATGTGCTAATTACACTTTTAATAATTTTTTTGAGGACTCTTGCGCTTTTTTTAAAAATTGAAATTATGGTTGCAATTAGTTTTTTTTTTTTATTTAAAGAGAATGATATATTCGTCATTCCACAATTTTTAATTGAAAAAATAGATAAAAATGACATTTTGTACAATGAAAGATAAAAATAAATGTCAAAATGTCAAAAAATGAATGGTAACGACGTTTTCACAATAACACTGAAAAGTGTGGATGTTATATGCTAATTACCCAAATATATTTTAACCACACATAAACATGTAATTGAATAAGCCAAAGATTTCTTTTTTGGTACTTTTGAATATAATTAACTAATATTTTAAGTAACTTGAACGTTGGATTAAATTAAATTTTGTAAAAAATCTAGCATGTTTGAGCCCCTTTTTTTAATCCAAAATGCATTTTGGAATAGTATTTTATTGAAAAATATGTGGTTAAAAATAAGAGAGAAAAATGTATTTTGAAAATAATGAGGACCAAAAAAATAGTTTTTTACCAGTTTTTTATAAAAGTTGATGAAAAATGTATTTGAAAAGTTATAGATCTCATAAAATATATGGTTAAAATTTATTATTGACTTTAACTTTAACTTCAATTAAAATTTAGATTTTAATCATTAGTAAACTGGGCATTAATTTTTTTTACAAGAGCCAAAGTCCCTTATTTGGCCCATATCAGTTTGTTATCTATTTTCTGGGCTTCGTAGGCCCAGTTAATTCATTCCTTATATATTTCGTAGGTTGGGCTGACCCAATAATTTTCTCTAATGGACATGTTGAGTATGGAATTGGAGATTCATTGATGAATAACAGTGTGAAAATTCAGATATAACAATTGTAAATGTTGATGAAATAGGACATTAGGTAGATTGCAGTAAAACGTATATTACTATAGCATGTTTGGTTAAACTTAAAAGTAAATCAAATTTACTCTTTAAGTTACTTATTTAGTCGGACATGCTCTTAAACATGAATTGCTGCTCGAAACATATGTAGCAGCAAATTCGAACACCTTCAGTTTTCCTCTCCATCATCATAATCATCAGCTGCTACATCCTGATACTGCTGATACTCTGCAACAAGATCATTCATATTGCTTTCTGCTTCAGTAAACTCCATTTCATCCATTCCTTCCCCTGTATACCAGTGCAAGAATGCCTTTCTCCTGAACATTGAATTGAACTGTTCACTCACTCTCCTAAACATTTCCTGTATTGAAGTCGAATTTCCGATGAAGGTTGAAGACATGGAGAGCCCTTTAGGTGGTATGTCACAGACACTGGATTTAACATTGTTTGGTATCCATTCCACGAAGTATGATGAACTCTTGTTCTGAACGTTTAATATCTGTTCATCGACCTCTTTCGTGCTCATTTTGCCTCTAAACATTGCTGATGCGGTAAGATATCTGTTGAAGACAAAATTTATATAAATAAATCTGTCCACTTATTTTACGTTTTTAGGTTGAACATAGGCTACATAGTATAAGTATTGTCACCACCTAATTTTAAAAATTTAAGAAAATTCTGTCCCTTCAGGAAAAAATAGAATTTAGTTTGCACATGGTCTATGTTTTTACTTTTTAGATGGGGTGGTTCAACTTTACCGTCCGTGTCTTGGATCAGCAGCGCACATCATGTTCTTGGCGTTCCACATTTGTTGGGTCAGTTCAGGGACAGTGAGTGAACGATACTGCTGTGATCCTCGAGAGGTGAGAGGAGCAAATCCCACCATGAAGAAGTGCAGCCTGGGAAATGGGATCAAATTCACTGCTAGTTTTCTAAGGTCTGAATTTAGCTGGCCAGGAAATCTCAGACAACATGTCACTCCACTCATTGTTGATGATATCAAATGATTCAAATCCCCAACTGATCAAAACAAATCAAAAAGAAATTATTAGGCCCTGTTTGGTTTAGATAAAAATCAGATTTTTAGTAGATTTTTGCTAATTATTTGAGTTATGAGGTAGTATTGTGAACAAGAGGAGAGGCCACCTTCAATCATCAACAATAAGAAAAAGGAAAATGGGACGGCTTACAGCTTGGTGTCGTAAGCTTGAGGGTCCTAAAGCAAATGTCATACAAAGCTTCATTATCAAGAACCATGCATTCATCGGCATTCTCCACCAGCTGATGAACTGAAAGTGTGGCATTGTAAGGCTCCACGACCGTGTCCGATACCTTTGGAGATGGGAATACAGAGAATGTGAGCATCATTCGATCCGGGTACTCTTCCCTAATCTTTGAAATCAGAAGAGTCCCCATACCAGATCCAGTTCCACCTCCTAGAGAATGACAGACTTGAAATCCTGCATACAACGTGGAGTACGTTATGGATAGAGACACAAGCCTTACTATCGAGAGCAATAATAACGAGAAAAGTAAGGAGAAAATGAGCAAAAAACACCAAATTATATTAGTCTGACTAAATGTGACAGCTATGTCCATTCCCTAGTACATGTTGATTCGTGGTCAGTATGATAGCAGTCCAGCAAAATTCAATTTGAAAACCCGATTCTTGAAGTACAAGACTAACAAACCTTGCAAGCAGTCACAATTTTCAGTTTCCTTCCTAACAACATCAAGAACAGAATCAATAAGCTCAGCACCCTCAGTGTAATGCCCCTTAGCCCAATTATTTCCAGCGCCGGACTGTCCAAAAACAAAGTTATCCGGCCTGAAAATCTGTCCATAGGGACCAGTCCTAATGCTGTCCATAGTGCCCGGTTCAAGATCCATGAGAACAGCCCGGGGCACATACCGGCCGCAGCTTGCTTCATTGTAATAAACGTTCACTCTCTCCAACTGGAGATCAGAATTTCCAGTGTAACTTCCTGTTGGATCAATCCCATGTTCATCACATACCACTTCCCAAAACTTTGATCCAATTTGGTTCCCACATTGCCCTCCCTGAATGTGAAGAATCTCACGCATTTTGGACTTCGTTGGGGGGCAGAGTTGGAAACTGGTGAACTTTTTAACTGTCAACGAACTTTCTTGCAGGATTTAGACTAGGGTAGAGTAGACTATATATGGTTAATTGGGATGTGAAAGATCATCACTGATCTTGGCTTGATGAGAAATAAATCAACGGTGAAAATCACATTGACCAAAATCAATCAGTCGGCTGAAGATTTGTAGCTATGTCAGTTTTTATGTGGCTGTTTATGAAAATAGCCTGCCATTTGTAGATAATCCATTGAGCCTTTGCCGTCCTAATTGAGAACTGTTTTTTATATCTATTTTTTAAATTAATTAAAGATGCACCTTGTTTATAACGTGGAAATTGATAAAAGTTGTCAATTGATTTTCACCTAAATTTTTATTAACTTTTTAAACTAAACCAAATAAGGACGAAGCAGATTGATCTTTTCTTTTGCCTAAATGGTTAACGTATAGCCTATAATTGGTTGACTCAACTCCACTAAGGTTACCAAAACCGTTCAACGAATAAATATTCTGTTCAAAATAGTGATATTTTTACGAAATCAATGATTTTTTACTAGATACATGTGAATATATTTTGTACATTTGAGTTCAAAAAATTGTACATTTGGTCCTCAATGTTTAACACATATCCAATTTTGCCCCATCTTCAAATTCAGAATTTCTAGATTCCCCAATACACACAGCATGCCGCGTTAGATAAATTTCATGACAAAAAACTTGACCCCATATCTATAGTTCGACAATATTCTAAGTAGAGATTTGGTACGTAATATTGGAAAGTATTAATCCCTCTTTCGCCCGCTTTTTTTAAAACTTCTATTTCTTTTAACTAAATTTTCAATTACACATTTTATAGACTCACAATTTTTATCACGTTTAATCAACTTTTATCAAAATTTACTAAAAAATTGATTTTTAAAAAAAAATGAACATGGGCTAAATAGCGCAAGAGACGATGTTTTAACTAACTATCTCGTATTAGTATTATTCTATACTCCACACACACACACACATATATAAACAAGCTATGTAAATAGAATAAGAGGTATATATTTGATATGATTTCCTCATAATGGTCAAGCTTTGGAGTGAGTAGCACAATAATCGGGAAGACGAATTTATTAGAATTGCATGCAGACAAGATTCCAAATGGGGACATAGTAATTTTGTTGGCACGTAAAGGTGTTATTCACTCTTCTCTTGCATCATATTCATATAAAAGGACAATAATAACCATATGGCGTGACTCTACATGCATGTGGAGGTAATGTCATGCTTAGTTTGGTTCGGTACATATAACATTTGTGTTTTTTTTTTGGAGTATTTCGAGTTAATCTTTAAGTTGGAAATAAGTTGGGTATGCTATGTTCGACTATGCTCGAAGGTTACTTTTTAGAAAAATGTAACTTTCAATAGAAGCAATTTTCAAGCACTCTAATCTTGCTATTATTATTGAATTCCACGCTTTTAGGCTCGTTTATTAAAATGCTCCTTGTTGCATTAGAAGTATTAAGCCGGCACTTATTTTTCTAGAATTTAATTTTCTTAAAATTCATTTTTAACCACTAAAGAAACATGGGCTAAGTATTAAAAAGGGATCAAAACATTGACTAATTTGAGGTGAGTAGAAATATTATTTTGAAGTAGCTCCACTATAATTATAGAGTTTACTCAACAAACTAAGCCAAAAATGAGAAGAAGAACAAAAAAATTCACTCAGGGGTTACGCCGAGGCTTATTGCAAAATACAGAGAAGCCTCTATAATTTCCACCTAGGGCTCGCCCACCTTGCGCAACGTTGCATTTGCCATCTGATCTGCAACCTGTTTCGAATGCGCGTAAATTTGATCCATAACTCTGAAATGCAATTCATTTTTTGAGTTAAAATCCAAATTCGATTATCTTTTCATATCATTTATTTTAAAGATTGTGTGCTTAAAAAGTAGGGGAAATTTTGGATTTACATGCAAAATTGTTTTATGATTGGGAGAATGTGTGATTGAAATGAATTTGGAAAAAAAAATTTGTTTTTTTTTTTTAAAGAAAGTGTCTCAAACGTGGAATTAGTCTGGCAAAGAAATTTACAATGTACATTAGAAATACAATCATCCAAGTAAGTTTACCGCGCATCTAAGGCTGGCAAAGAAATTTTTACAGAGACCGTACGTTCTTCTCTCTCTCACACTCACACATTAGACATACAGATAGGGGAGGCAGAGGAAGGAGAGGGGCAGTTTGGATTGAGAATAAGTGTGAAAGGCACTGCACAGAAGAAGAACAATAAATGATACTGTAAAGAGGTGATGAGCCTTATGATAACCCTCATCATCGTCACGTCGTTTTTACTTCACATATACCGATAACTCCCAGAATTTCACGCTTTCTTCTCTCCCTTCGGCCCTTCTCTTTGGATGATTTTCCCCAGTTCACACCCCTCTCTCTCTCTTCCTGTGAGTGTGTGTGTCTGCTTCTCTCTCTAAATAGCCTATCTATACATCTATCTGCCTTGAGATGTAGCCTAGTCAACCCTATTGTCTTCCTTGCTTTGTTTCAATTTAAACCAACACCATTCCTTCTCTGTTCCCTTTTTCTTTCTGTCTCCACCGTTCAATCTCTATCTCTCTCTCTCTCTCTGGAACTCAGAATAACCTACCTAATGTTTGTTTTCACCTCAGACTAAAACGCCCCATTTCCATTTTTCATCAAGAAACTATCTCTATTTCACCAGTATTTTGGCTTCTTGAAGCTCTTCTTTCTTTGTATTTTAAAACCCTAAATCTTTCTGTTGACGATGTGGATGATGGGATACAACGATGGAGGAGATTTTGATAGCATTCCGGATTCATTTAACGGCTGGAAATTTCGGCCTCTCGCGCCGAGACCTGCTGCAACTTCCACCACCACTATCACAAACCCTCAATGCTTCAGCCGTATGAATGGCACTGATCTGCTCTCTCTAAATCACCATACTTGTAAGTATTTTTCTCTCTCTCCATGTCTATGCGTTGTATGTACGTATTAATGGCGTTTTTTGCTATTTATTTCAGCGGGCGTGACTGAGAAAAATAAGAGAGAGTTCAATATGCAGCAGGTTGTAGCGAGCTCACGCTGGAATCCTACACCAGAGCAGCTACAAACCCTGGAAGAACTGTATCGACGGGGCACTCGAACTCCTTCGGCCGAGCAAATTCAGCACATTACTGCACAACTTCGACGATATGGCAAGATTGAAGGGAAGAATGTATTCTACTGGTTTCAGAATCATAAAGCTAGAGAGAGGCAGAAACGCCGCCGTCAGCTGGAATCTGTTTCTAATAATGAGCCACCCCGGAATAACATGGAGAATGGTGACAAGAAAGAATCTACAGGTACAAAATCAGTTTAAGGAAAATATTACTAGATTTTGTGCACTTAATTTTATACACGTTCTCAAGTCAAAACATAAAAAATATACACATGTAACTCCCTCTAACGGCATAAACATTTATACACGTAGTATCATTCTAAGCAAAGATCTTAAGTTGCACGGGAAAATAAATTCGACCTATATAAAGTCGGGCATATTGAAGACATAATTTAGATAGATAAATACGTCTCCTAAATGACTTAAACTTTTAGGATATCTCTTCGAAAACATTTTTAAGTACTTAATGGAAGATACAGAATCATCAATATTCATGCATGAGAGAAGAGAGACAGAAAGATGAAGAGTTGTTTAATATACATTAGCCTTTTGCAAATTGCAATGCGTTTGTTTGATTTGTGTTGCTTTTTTTTTTCCCCGATTCCGATTGTTTCTTAAATTATAAAGTTACCTTCCTTTTGTTTTTCTTTCTGCCTACAGATGCAAACAGGACAGGACTTGAAGGTGAACAGATCAAAAATTGGAAATCTCCTACATACTGTAGTGCAATTGCAGAGGTCTGTTTCCTCTTTCCCATTTGTCTTTACTTGGGAAAAAAATCTCCCCCTTTTACTTAACTCAGAATTAAGAAACTATCAGTCTTTCCGAAAAAGCAATTAGATTCCTCTAATTAACTAATAACTACGACATGATTACATGATCATCATGTAAGAATTAACTTTTTTATAGATAGAAGTATCAAAATCTTTGTTTTTTGTTTGTTGGGAAATTAAAAGGGTCCAAAAGCTGCATATCTTCCTTTTTGTCGGGGCAGCTATTGTTATGAAACAATGCTAGGGTTTTTGGGTGCTGTGCTTATTCATTTCATTTGGAAAATCGATATGGGAACCCATTATACTGTCTGATCTTAAACTTTTGAATGACTATTAAATCCCTATACACTGTACTTCTGATGAATTAGTTTTTAGGTCAAGATCGGACATTGCTAGTATTGTATATGGTCAAAAGAGTGTGAAATCTTATTGTGTTCTTCAATCACGTCTAGTGTTATATTCCAATCTATCTTTAAAGTTTTTTTTAGTTGGGAACCTAATTATCGTCGCTATACGAAGTCAGTATACGAAAGAGGTTAGAGAATTTAAAAAGTGAAATTTCTCTTTAAACTTCTTTTAAACATGATAAATTATTACAGAGGCAGAAGAGTATTTAATTTCAAATTAGGGGGAATCTATGTAAATCTTGTACGTTTTTTTTTTATCTATTTTCTTTCTACGACTTTATTGCTCTTGTTAATAGGGTTTATAATTGTCAATATTTTTTACAATATTTTCCCATTTGGCCTCTAATTATTAGAAAACCATTGAATGGAGGGGGGAGAGGGGGCCACGTCATTGGTCAATCTACATGGCTTGTTTGGTACATAGAGAATAAAAAAGCTAAAATATTGTTCAATATATTGTCCCACACTTGTATTCAACATTCTATTTTGAGAGTTTTATGGTGTTTTCTCATTTTATATTTAAACTATTAGCATGCATTTAATTATCAGAAAACCCTTTCAACACAAAGGTCAGCAAAAGCAGCAGAAGCAGAATGTAAATCAGATGGATGGGTACAGTTCGATGAGGCTGCTGAATTACAACAAAGGAGGAGCCTTGTAGAAAGGAATGCCACATGGCAAATGATGCACTTGTCCTGTTCATCATCTCCTACCAACCTAATGAACCCTACTACTGATGTCACATCTAATTCTTGTCCATTGACAGTAACAGAAATTGATCCAAAGGTTATGAAATCTCAAGATTCTGAACTATTTATCGAAATCCGAGGCCAGGAATTCCAGACCCTTCAATTGTTTCCTCTTCAAAGCGGCCATGGCTATAGCGATAACACTGAATGTGCAGCGGAGAATGAGACTGAGATATCGGCTGCAGCCATGAATTCTGATTTCGCTTCTTACCAGTTTTTTGAGTTCCTTCCGTTGAAGAATTAATGTGCTTGAAACTGAATGGAGAGTGTACCACTTTCAGTTGACTATATATATATCAATGCATTCAAACGATGGATTTGCATTTGCTTGAAACTGGAAATTTTTTTCTGATCTTGATGTAACATTTCATGAATGATGGATTCAATTGTAGAATGTGGATATGAAAAAAAGATTGCCTTAAAATGCTTTTAGACAATGTTGGATGAATCGATGAAATGCTAGATTATAGCAACATTCACACTGGCAGCTCTATAAATGTTGACAGGAGTAGGGCTTGTTTACACATACTCTCTCTCTCTCTAATATATATGCAGAGAGAGAAAGAGAGAGAGCTGAGTCTTCTAATGAAGGAATTGGAGTTGAGGGTTTGACAATGAAGTGCTGAAATTAGATGGTGAAGTTCGCAGTTAGAATATAAAAATGTTTATTTCTGTAAACATTCCAGTCATAAATACGAAGGAAACAAAATTGACTGAAAAGGAAAACGACACCTTAGCTCAACTAGGGTTAGCATATGAAGACAACTCCTCCCCCCTCGTCCTCGTAATAATAATAATAATAAACTATCTTATGAATAATAAGTTTGTATAAAGAGTTTTGCTGGTCGTAGGTGTGGTCCTGTACTACCAGCATGGTTCTTTTGAAAATATCATGTGTAATTAAATAAAAACGGAATAATATTTTTTTATTATAAATTTCATTGATACTACCGAAATTTTAATAAGTTGAAAGGATAAAAAGAATAGAAAGCTTGATTAAGGAAAGACAGAAGGGTTATGGTTAGGGTCTTTTCCATGGAGGGGGAAAGCAGGTGAAAATGAAAGTACAAGGTTTCAATGTTCTGATTTATTTTTCGTTGAAGAAATAAATTTTTTTCGTATTTAGTCCTTGTTTGTTTTAGTTAAAAATTATATTTTTATTATATTTTAATAAAAATTGATGAAACGTGTGATTAAAAAATTTATAAAAATTATGAATATCATGAAATATATCGTACAAAATGAATTTTGAGGGTCAAACAGGAAATCAATATACTAGTTACTAAATTTAGGATCGAAATAATTTTATATACATATTGTACATTAATTAATATGTCAGTGAAAAGCTTTGATTTCTATATATTAATTATAAGGGAAACAAGAAAAAGAAGAAGAAGAAGAAGGTTTTCACTATACTTTTCTACCTATTATAGCATTAATTTTCTTGCTCGTTTCATCTCTCACCTAGTCTTAATTTCAGTCAGTTTCCTTCCTACGTGCGTGCACTAAGGAAACCTTCAATGAGGTAGATAAAATCTTATAACGTTTAATAAAAGGGAAAGAAAAAAATCTTGTCCATTTTTAATCTTTAGAAATTGTCGAGTAATGTGCAACATATTATTCATCTTATTGAAAAGTTTAAATTATCTCAAGGGATCAGATATATTCTTTCAAATTTTATTTTGTGCACATCTGCTCTACGCATATTGTATTCAGTTTTTAGGGACAAGAACCAGTAAATTTGGGGATCAAATTACAAAATTTGGAAATATAGGGACTCATCTACATAATCTAGAAAATCTAGTGACCAAATTGCAATATCTAAATGTTTTAGGGACTGATATTGAATGTGTAGAAAAGGCTGGACTCCGTTAAAAATGAAGCAAAATATATGAACCCAACTCTAACGGCTAGATCAATCATTCAAAATGCTATGGGGGACTTAGTTAAATTTGTTAAAAGCATATCGATTAAAAAGTGAGAAAGTAAACAAGCACACAAATAAGAGGTTAGTTCAATCTATTACATGAATGGGAGTCAAGGCAAAATAATGTTGGTGTGCCCTAGTGGAATGTAGGTGGCATATGGCAATAATGGAGCAAGGTGATCGCGGACTTGATATTAGAGAGGCAAATGCACAAAAATCTAGTGGATGATTTGAACATTATGGTTTTGGATACTTTTAAAGAGGTCTCTCAAATCCACAATCTACATCGAAGGTGACGGTTGCAAGTGATTTTAGAGTAGAAGAATCATATTTGTGCTCGAGGATAAGTAAATATGTTGGGAGCTTTTGGATACAATTATGTAGACGAAAATGAAACTATTTACTTTTTCACATTTAAATTTACTCGAGTGGGAAATTTGAAAGAAGTTAGGAATCAGAGAGATGCTACTTGACATATGTTGACAAGGATGAAATTAAGGTGCATAAAGTTTAGTTTCCTTATGATTTTCAAAGTATTCCCCGTCGTCAGACATGGTAAGTTTACCTTTCTTGTGCTCGTTATTAGTAAAATGTGCCACCTAAATTGATTAAACTAAAAATATATATTTTTTATTTTTTCTTTATTAAAAAATTGGCAAGCGTAATATCTTCATAAATGAGCAGTGTCAAAATTCTATATGTAAAGAGTAACGCTATTCATAGTGAAAACTATAGATAGTAATCGTACGTGACATATATATGATATTTTGTTATTTGATACATTAATGTTGTAGTTTTTATTACTTCATACATCAAATAACAAACTATCATGTGTATGTCACGTAGAACGACTACCGATAATTTTCAGTATGAATATCATTATTTATATGTAAATAGGGTTGGGCAATAAGTACAACGAGTAATATGTAAGTGCAGGGTGAATTAAATGAGGTAGGGCACATGACCTGCTAATGAAAATGACAATACCTAGACTACAAGGCAAATTTAGCAGGCAATTGCTCAAGTTTTTTTCACTCTTATGGTTTAAAGTCAGCATCTGATATCTTGTGCTTCTGCATATATCATAAGCCCACCATACATGTATAAGAAGATAAAAGAGAGACTGAATACCACAAGATATACATTGGACAATAAATCAAGAAATCCATTGTTTTCTAAACTTATGCTAACCATCACGGATGAAACACAATCTTGTCCTGAAATTAAGATGGTCATAACAGTTATTAGTTGGTCATTGATACTTGGTCACGTTTTTGACGCACTTTATTAAATCGAATAAGAATTAGTTTAATCATATTTGATGCACTGACAAATTATACTCGGATTAAGTTAATGAGAAGAACGCATCTTCCTTTAGTGAACCCAATTAAAATAATATGTTCAAAGAGGTGGGTTTGCACCGGATTATTATCATTTAGCAAGTGATGATGAATAATATGAATACAGTTAGTTGATTAAAAATACGCAGATTCACTTTTAAGTTTAACTAAATTTTAAAATAAGGTACTATTTTCACGACATAGGAGTTACTTTTAATAATTTTTTTTGCTTAAAAATGAGAGAAAAAAACTATGTTTTCCAAACATGTTGTAGGCAAAAAGTAAAATCACTCATGTTTTTTCGTAATAAAAGTATTTAAATTAGATCTAAATTGTGACTTAAATCTTCAAAATAGTTAGAAACATTTTCGATGGAGAGAGATGAAAGAAATGTGAAATGCATTTTTCAAAGAAAAAAAAAAGATGTAAGTTTACATTTTTTTTTTTAGGGTAATTAGCACATAACGTCCCCACCTTTCATTGTTATTGTGGAAAACGTCCGTACCTTTCATTTTTTAGCATTTTGACCCTTATTTCCACCTCTCATTGTGCAAAAGGTCATTTTCACTTATTTTCTCAATTAAAAATTATGAAATGACCAATATACTCTTCTCTTTAAATAAAACAAAAAGAAAAAGGAAAAAATTAATTGCATTCACGGTCCCAATTTTTTTAAAAATGTCCAAATAAGTCATAAATAAATTATTAGAATGGTAATTAGCACATAATGTCCCTACCTTTCCCTATTATTGTAAAAACGTCACAACGTTTTATTTTTTTGGCATCTTCACAATTAATTACACATTTAATTGTGCAAACCATTATTTCTATCCATTTTCATCCAGTTTTTCAATAAAAAGCTGTGAAATTGTGAATATACCCTCCCTTTTAAATAAAAGTTAAAGAATTAATTGTAACCATAGTCTCAATTTTTTTAAAAAAGTGCAAACAAATCCACAATAAATTATTAAATTTTTTTTAAAAAGTGCAAACGAGTCCCGATTAAATTTATTTAAAAAATAAAAAAAATTAAAAGTGCAAACGAGTCCCAAATAAATTAATAAAGAATTAGAAAGTTAAAATATTTATTTATTTAAATAAGAGGGTATATTCGTTATTTCACAATTTTTTATTGAAAAATTCGATGATAATGTATATAAATGATGGTTTGTGCAATTAAATGTGTAGTTAAGGGTGAAAATGCAAAAAAACAAAAAAAAGTTGGGACGTTTTTTACAATAATAGGGAAATGTATGGACATTATGTGCTAATTGCCCTTCTAATAATTTATTTGTGACTTATTTGGACCTTTTTTAAAAAAATTGGGACTTTGATTGCAATTAATTTTTTCCTTTTTCTTTTTGTTTTATTTAAAGAGAAAAGTATATTGGTCATTTCATAAATTTTAATTGAGAAAATAGGTGAAAATGACCTTTTGCACAATGAAATGTGAAAATAAGGATCAAAATGCCAAAAAATGAAAGGTGTTGACGTTTTCCACAATAACAATGAAAGGTGTGGACGTTATGTGCTAATTACCATTTATTTTAAGTCTACCGTGGGACCTACAAGAGACAAAGCTACCAACCCACTTGCTCCCAATTTTTTTAGATCTTTTCATTGGAACATAATTTATTTTAAATTTATGAAATGTAAAAGTGATTTTGAAGGTGTTAATTTACACTCAAATTTTCATTTAACCTCAATTTGCCTTTGTGTTCACACTTTATAAAAATTGTTTCTTCCATCTATGTCCTTAATTTTTTAGTATTAATAGATTTTAATTGATTCATAATTATTTTAACACGGTGATTATTTTTATTTAATATTTATTTTCAAATTATATTTAATTTAATAAGTAATTTCAACAATAAATTAAAATTATTCATTAAGAAGTCAAAAGTTATAAATTTAGTAATTAATAAATTAGTACTAGAACAATATACATATATTAAAAACATAAATTAAAGACAATACGTTATTTAACTAAAACAACAATTTAGTAATCAGAAGGTATTTTCCAATTCCACCAAAATCGTCAAAATATTCTCCAAAACAACCGAGGTAATTTGAAATCCTCTCCTTGTTGTGGACCTTTTTTAAACAAAATTCTTATTTTTTTCATTTCGAAAAAATCACACAGTGTTGGATCCGATATGATATAAAATAATTCAAATAAAATTTGGTATAAATTGATCTTCAATAATTTATACCAAATTTAGTGTAATTTTTACATCAAATTTAGTGTAAAATTTAATGTAATTGTTGAAGAGGAAAAACCAAATTACACCAAATTTGACGTAAAATTACACTAAATTTGGTGTAAAATGGTCTAAGCATATTAGCTTTAGAAATTGAACGTATTTTTTTTTTATCAATCATACTATATGTACATCATAGTTTACATTATTTTTTATATTTTATCACGAGATATTTCCTTTTAAATAAATAAATAAATATATATATATATATATATATATATATATTTTTTTTTTTTTCTCTCTCTCCCCAAAAACTAGAGTCTTAATGCATAGTATGGGCTTGGCTCGTACTGGTCAACTTGCTTTGGTTATAAATATTGAAATTGAAATTATGTCCCGCTGTTTTTGTCATATTATTTCTATAATTCCCTTGCGCAAAAGCCCAATGAATACTAACACATAAAATCACGGATGTGGTGGAGCGGACTCCAGTGAGCCCTTTTTGACATCTTTAATTTCAAAATACTTTTTTCTATATATTCATTTGTAACCACACATACACACAATAAAATATTTTTCACATAAACTCAAAAGTTTTATCTATTTTTTAATCACACATTTTTCAAAAATTCATTATTCAAAACATTGAAAATTCCAAATAATAATGGTGCCATACCGACGTCACTAACCACAACTTGTTAGATTTTATTAAAATTTTAAATTTCAAGAATTTGAAAATCTAATTACTTTATTGTTAAAATCCTCCATGTCAAATCATCAAAAAAAATTATTAAATGCGAAACATACCTTAATTTATTGAGATCGTGATTCTGGATCTTGAATCTTAGAGATCAACTGCAATCTCCTCATGTTTGGTTTTTTAATTATTAATCTTGAATATTACATCTTTTGATTCTTGAATTCTTGTTCTTTACTTTGGCTTCTTGTTTCATAATATTGATTGTCTCAATTCCTTATTCTTGATTGTTGATTTCATGTAGATTTTGGATCTTCCTCTTCAATATGATTTCTCTTATACTATTGTATTGATGGAATGCCACAAAAAATAAGAATCACACATGAATTGTGGACCATAACTGTATTTATATTTTTATATGTATCCGATTCATCGTCAAATACGGCTCTAATGAAATAGATTTCTACACATAATTAAGCACATACTTTATTTAGATGTCTAGAGCTTGTAACTTCATTCATTCATTAGATCACTTTAATTGAACCTACACACTTAATAATATATTTAGACCCACATTACAAATTAAAACCCAACACAACTGTTCCCCACCATCCCAACTTCACCAACTACCATCGTCCACAACTTTTTTGCCTTGTTTATTCTGAGTGTTTTAATGTTGGTGTCTATGTTGGTAGCGACGATGATGGTGATGGAGGTGAGATCGGGTGATAGAAATGGTGAAATTTTTGGATAAAAAGGAAGGAAAAATTGTGGCATGGTGGAGATTATAAATGCGTAACCGTGATCATTGATTGTATAATTGTGATCTTCATATATTTAATCAATAAAATATTTTTAGTTATTTATTTATTACCCGAGTTTTGAATTTTGAAACATAAAACCTGATAATTGAATTGGTTATAGTTAATACCCGAGTTGTGAATTTTTCCCCAAAAAATAAAATAAAATCAGTTATCCACCAAATATGCATTACAAGCCCCATGGTTTACATTTAACCTATTTGGAGTTGGTTTGAGCACCATTTTATTGTAAAAATTCATTTTGGAATAATAGATTGATGAAGAATGTATTGTTAAAAAATAAGAAAAAATTGAATTTGCGTGCAATATAATTTTATTAAAAAACATGTGATTTGAAAATAATGGAGGTCAAAGGACATAGTCATCAGAACTTTACCCTTGTTCCTTAAATGTATTATTTGACAACACTACTCACTATACCATTGCCATCTATCTTCACCACTCCAAATTCCAAAGTTTTTTGGTGAAAATGAGCTCTATTGAAGTAAATTAATGAAACATTTAAGGGTGCGTTTGGTTTATTGTTTTCAAATTATTTTCAGTTTTCAATTTTACAAAACATTCAAAATTTGTTTCGTCTAAAATTTTCAAAAATGTATTTTCCAAAACAAGATTGAACTTACAAAATAAAACTCAAAACATATTTTTGACATTTTGAAATTTTTCAATGGAAACTAGAGATCGGGTGATAGAAATGGTGAATTTTTTGGATAAAAAGGAAGGAAAAATTGTGGCATGGTGGAGATTATGGTTTTTGTGGTGGTTTTTATTAGTGGTGAGATGATATGCAATGCCGTTTGTATTGGTGGCAACAGGGACGGCGGTGGTGGTAGAATTAGTCGTGGAATATAAAGTGTTAGAAATATGACATTTTACAAAAAAATTTAACACTTTGTGCAAAACAAAAGTGAGAAAAAACAGTATTTTGGTAAAAATGAAGAGCTCGACTATAGTGCAGGAAATAGTTTGGTTTTTTGGTTTACTTGTGAAACTTTCCTAATACTAAATGGTATAAAGGAAATGGTCCAATATCGTGAAGTAACAAATCATAGTGGACCAGCCAGCTTCAAACTTGGATCTAGCCAGCTTCAAACTTGATCCAAGTTTGATGGAAAAAAAAAATAAGAAATTACATAAAAACGAGCATCTAAGTTTTCAAATTCATAAATCAAGTGTGAGATTTATTTAACAAAAAATCAAGTAAGAATTCAACTTATAAATATTAATAATAAAAATATATAATTAAATTAATTTACCTAACCCTACCCCTACCCCTACCCCACGCCCATCCAACCCATACTCCCAAACCCTAACATCATTTCCCTTTTTTCTCCTTCCTCTCTATCATCTCTCTCTCCCTCTCTTCAAAATATCACCTCACTACCAACATAGCTGCCATCGCCACCATTGTCTGTGCGTTTCTCCAACCGTCGGCGCAACGCTCTTCCTCTCCCATCATTATCTACGCTCTTCCTCACACATGAACCACATCGCCACCGTAGACCACCGCTTCACAGCGTTGTGCGGCAAAGAGGTGTGTGAAAAGCCGCACTTGCTGCCTCACCCCAACACATCGTTCGTATCTTCCTCAACAGTGACGTCGTGGTCCATACAGTCGAAGGATGTTTCGAAGGAAAGTGGGAAGGCTCCAACTGCGTCGTCACATGAGAGTTGACCGAGATAGTGGAGCTGTCGAGTTTGGATGTGACTTACGATGAATCTGTGAAGGTGAATCGGGGGGCGAATTTCGTGTTCGTCGAGGTGCGTTGGGAGGAAGAGTTGGTGTTTGCCAAGGTAAATCTGTGGAAGTGAATCAGGTTGTGTGTGGTGGTAATGTGCAATGGTGGTGTGCCGTGATCTGTGGTGCTTGATCTGTAACGGTGGTGTCATGGAAGTGGTTTTTGTTGGATTTGTTAGTTTTTTGAGTGGTTGTGGTTTTTCATATTTTGGTGTTGAGGTAGTTTTTGTTAGTGATGACGATAGCGGTGGCGGTGGCGGTGGTGGTGGTGGTGGTGTAGTTGATGTTGGTGGCAGTGGCAGTGGCGGGGTGGGAAGAAGAGAGTTTGTGACCAACTATTTAGTTGTTTGTGATCAAATATTGGTGGTGAATAGGGATCGGAGGTGGAAATGTGGTGTTTGGTGTATTTGACCAACTATTAGTTAATTTGCTATTTGTTTTTTGTGACCAACCATTTAATTGTGAGCTAAAAATCAAATAATATGTGATTGAAAAATAATTTGTGACCAACTAATTTGAAAAATTATGATCGACGAATAAACTGTGATTTATAAATTTTTTTATTTGTGACCGTGAAATAATCTGTAATCAATTAATTTGATAATATGTGAGCAATAAATAAGTTGTGACATATAAATGCGTAACCGTGATCATTGATTGTATAATTGTGATCTTCATATATTTAATCAATAAAATATTTTTAGTTATTTATTTGTTACCCGAGTTTTGAATTTTGAAACATAAAACCTGATAATTGAATTGGTTATAGTTAATACCCGAGTTGTGAATTTTTCCCCAAAAAATAAAATAAAATCAGTTATCCCCATGGTTTACATTTAACCTATTTGGAGTTGGTTTGAGCACCATTTTATTGTAAAAATTCATTTTGGAATAATAGATTGATGAAGAATGTATTGTTAAAAAATAAGAAAAAAATTGAATTTGCGTGCAATATAATTTTATTAAAGAACATGTGATTTGAAAATAATGGAGGTCAAAGGACTTAGTCATCACAACTTTACCCTTGTTCCTTAAATGTATTATTTGACAACACTACTCACTATACCATTGCCATCTATCTTCACCGCTCCAAATTCCAAAGGTTTTTTTGGTGAAAATGAGCTCTATTGAAGTAAATTAATGAAACATTTAAGGGTGCGTTTGGTTTATTGTTTTCAAATTATTTTCAATTTTCAATTTTACAAAACATTCAAAATTTGTTTCATCTAAAATTTTCAAAAATGTATTTTCCAAAACAAGATTGAACTTACAAAATAAAACTCAAAACATATTTTTGATATTTTGAAATTTTTCAATGGAAACTCTGAAAACATTCAAAACATGAGAAATAAGCGTTTGAATGAAATTATATTTACCTTGTAGACAGTAGATTCTACAATTGAGAAAATCAGATCCATTGGGCCACCAACAATCCTATGGAGATCAAAGAAAAGTAGAACAAAAAATATAGACAGTAAAAGATCTTAAGAAAACATCGGTGTGGCGTTGGCCAAAGACCGTCCGACGATCAAGTCGATAATGCTTGTCGAGAATTATATGAACACTAGATGGAAAGTAAGAAGAAATGATTCAGAGTAGAGTAGATTGGATACTTGAATGTTTGACTTACCACAAAATTTATAGTAGTAAGATAACCGTCTAGACGAGATTGGCGACGATTCTCCGATATTTTATGGTTGGTTGGTTAGAGTAGAATTTGATTGGATTTTTTTGATTGAAATATCAAGACTGTTTATGGATAACTCATATATGATTTAGTCAAGTGATTATGTAATTATCTTAAAGATAAATTATCGAACATGGGTTTCGGTTGGTATAGTGTGCTCGATCAAACATGATGTGTTTATTAAGTGGGCTACTCGTGGATCTAGTTTCATGATTTGAACCGCTTGGACTATTAGAATAAATTTTTGCCACTAGATACATAAAGGTTTTTTAAAAAAACAAAAATATGAATTTCTAAAAAAAAAAATCTAAAATTCTTAGAAAGTAAAATTCAAAAAAAAATTAAAATAAAATTTTGATAAATTAAAAAATATGAAAAGGAAAAGGAAAAAACAAAAATTATAAAAAATGAAAAATAAAAATAATTCAAGATCTTAATAGTTATTTAAATGAACATGGGTTCATGTCATTAATTTTTTTTTTTTCATTTCATATGTTTCGCCAACTCAATTTATTATTTATTTTTGTTTTACTTTGGTAGTGGAAAAAAAGTAAAATTTATCAACTTTAAAATGTATATCTTAATTAGGCCCCGTTTGACAACCATTCTTTTGGTAAGAATGAGTTTTTGAATAGCAAGGGCCAGTTTGATTTGTATTTCAATTTTCAGTTTTGAGTTCATTTTCGGTTTTATATTTCGAAAGTCTATTTTAAAAATATTGAAAATGTGTTTGGTTTTGTTATTTTGAAAAATTATTTCTCAAAACAGAAAACTATAAAGCACGTTTGGTTTGAAATTTTGATTTTTTATAACTTTTTATTTCATAAAATTTGATTATTCAGTAAAAATAGAATGATTTTATATTAATATATTATCAAGTAATATACAATTTAAATTGGTAAATCTTACTATATTTTTTTCTTGTTACGGCCTACAAAAGTAAAATAAATAATAAATCGGGTTCAATAAATATGAAATAAAAATTAATTACGTGGATTGAAGATATTTTTATCTGTGTTCAATTAAATATTTCATGTAAATAATCATTAAGAGTTTAAATTATTTTGTTTCCTAGAAGTTTTTATAATTTCATTTTTTATATTTTATTTTTTTCTATCTTTTTTATTATTATTATTTTTTTAAAAATTTAAAATTTATTTGTTAGAATTTTATTTTTTAATTTTTTACATTTTTAGCATTTAAAATTGTACTTAAATAAAATTAAATGATTGTTTTTCCATGTCTTCAGTGAAAACATATTCATTTGAAAATACTAAAAACGTAACTTTTCATTTTTATGTTATAAGTTTATCATTGTTTTTAAAAATATCAAATCAAATACATTTTCATTCTTTTATGTAACTAGTTTTTTGTCAGGTATTGTTAGAGTGATGTGAAGCCTTGTAAATATTTTTGTGAATAATGCTTACATGTGTATAGAAAAATGAAGTAGCTTTAGTTGTCCCAAACCTTAAATTGAAAATTACCCTCATAATATAATACTTGATTTTGGCTCCATTAAGGAAAAGAACCAAAAAATGGGCATCATGTC
>CAIGRP010078248.1:0-13254 GCA_903798385.1 Fraxinus cuspidata
CTCACACAGTTTATGATATGTTGAATTAGTATAAATAAGAAATGCACACTTGCTTCCATCCTTAACCCTCTTCCAATTATTATATCATTCGGTAACCAATCCTGAACATACAGGCGAATTGTCACCTTTCTGGAAAAAAAACAGTAAAAACAATATGCCTTTCAGTTGAAGGAGAATACTCCAACCAAGGAAATTCATTGAACCACTTTTTTCTGAAAGCGATAGCTTGCTTTCTTCTATCTTTCGATACTCGTTAAGCTTCAGCCGATAAGGTCCAATTTTTATATGTGAAATTCTAATCTCATCTCGTAAATTGACAAGATGTCCAAACATTTGCTTTCGTTTTTTCAGATTCTGTTCAATACTAGTACATGATTGCAATTTAGGAATTGAGATTGATGAATGTTCAATTTCTGGAGATGAAATTGGAGGATGTTGCATAGGAGTTGAGACGGACACATGTTCAATTTTTGGAGATGTACATATACTTTCACTAGATTGCTCCGTATAAAATTTCTTACTTTTATAGCAGATTATTCCCTTTAATGAAAGGTTGATCTTCCATTTGTAAAAGCTAAAAATAATAGAAAGAATAAAAAAAACTGAGACAAGTCATTTGGAAATATCCAAGTTCAGGCCTCATGGGACTCAATTCAAAAACTATCAAAAATCTCATGTAGACTGCAAAACAAGATTCAATTTTTTCCACCTATCATGCCAATAATTAGAACTTTCAAAATGAAAAGGTTTCTGAGAGACTAAATAACATAGGCAACAAATTCATTGTCGACTAAATAATATCTTTTTTCGTATTGGGTTTGGTTAGTGATACTATCTATTGAAAAATCTAGGTGCAGAAAAAAGTAAAAATAATCTCCATTAAGCAAGTACTTGCTTCAAGTGATCAGTTTCTCAAGAAAAAGGTAAGAGAGAAGAATTCCATGGGTAACAAATTTTCAGAAAATTGGAATGGCTTATAAACAAGTAACTACAGTCAGTCATATAATGAGTTTGATTGTTAAAAGTTATTACATTTGTGTATGTAATTCACCCTCTCAGTGAACTAATAACAGTAAAATCGACATGCTAATCTGTCAGTCCACCCAACCCACCTAGAAGCATGGTCTCATGAAACTAAATCCGATAAAATTCTTCATGAGAAAAAAAAACAAAAAATAAGTAGACTACACTTGAAAATTATATCACTACGAGTGTTGCAACGTTTTAAGAAATTCATTGCTGCATATTGCAGTAAAAAGAATCTCCATTAAGCAAGTTCAGTCAACATTGGAATCAATCTACAATATAAGTTCTTTCATTTTTGGTCTAAGTTTTGGCAATAGAAAATAAAATTCTTCATGAGAAAAAAAAACAAAAAATAAGTAGACTACACTTGAAAATTATATCACTACGTGTGTTGCAACGTTTTAAGAAATTCATTACTGCATCAGTAAAAAGAATCTCCATTAAGCAAGTTCAGTCAACATTGGAATCAATCTACAATATAAGTTCTTTCATTTTTGGTCTAAGTTTTGGCAATAGAATGTGTAATTTCATACTATTTAATCACAGCCACCAATCAATATTTCATTTTTGGTCTAAGTTTTGGCAATAGAATGTGTAATTTCAGATTATTTAATCACAGCCACCAATCAATACAGCACTAGAATATCTAGATTCTACATCTTTGGATAACTTCAACAGCCACAATAAATCCTTGAATCGGCTGCTCTTTGAAGTCGTGAAGAAATGACGATTTCAAGGATTGAATGAGAATTTGATATAATGATATTTGGGTTGGGTTATAAATAAATTGGATTGGACTTTTGGGTAATGGGCTGAATTTTTTTAAGTGGGCTTGTACAAAAATAAAAATAAAAATACAACTACTAACTTGAATTTGGGCTGGACCTGAACCTAGACCTGAACTGGTGAATTGATGGAGCCCAACAATATGTATAGATGTGCTGTTGAAACTTGAATGATATAGGTAACGTGTTGCATGTACTTGGGCAGAAACATCAGTTTTTAAAGGGAGTATTCATATTTCGGTTGAACGGCTCGGTTTGTCCAGTTAATACTCCTAGAATTTACACTTAAAACTTGGAAATTCACTCATTGAAATTATTTTTTCTAGCTTGTGTTGCCTCCTTAGATTAGTAGGTCATGGCACGTACAGTCACATCTCTTTCAGGATAGTCTAATTCAAATTGGGTTGGGGAGTCGGATCTCCAGGCCAGATCAGTCCATATTTATTAGTTTTAACTTTAGTGAAAGTTTGGTCTTTGGTGGGCTCATCATAAAGAAAAAAAAATATGTAGTCTAAGAAAGTGTGTGTTTTTAAAAATATTCAATATGATGTTGTCATGTGGCATGATGTAAAGAATGATATAAAAAAGAGTGTACATATAGTATGATTGAATTTGCAACATCAAGCAATGGGAAGTATTGAAATTGCATAGTTATCCTCTTAGTCTAGAGTTTAATTTATGGGTAATTAGCACAAAACGTCATTACCTTTCATTTTTTTGTATTTTCACCAATATTTTCACATTTCATTGGACGAAATGTCCTTTTCATCCATTGTCTGAATTTAAAATTATGAATGACGAATATAAATAAAATAAAAATAAAAAGAAAAAGAAATAACTAATTACAATCATAGTCCCAAATTTTTTTAAAAAGTGCAAACGAATTCCAAATAATTTTTTAAAAGAGTAATTAGTACATAATGTCTATACTTTTCACTATTATTGTGAAAAACGTCCATACTTTTTTTCACCTTGAATTACACCCTTGATTGTGCAAACCATCATTTCTATCAATTTTTCATTTAATTTTCAATAAAAATTGTGAAATGATGAATATATCAACTTACTTAAATAAAAAAATAAAGAATTAATTGCAACCATAGTCCATTTTTTTTAAAAAGTGCAAACGAATCCTAAATAAATTATTAAAACATTAGAAATTAATTTTTTTTTAAAAAAAAGTGCAAGCGAATCCCAAATAAATTAAGAAAAAATAAAAAATGTGTAAACGGATCCCAAATAAATTGTTAAAAACTAAAAATTATTTTTTTAAAAAAAAGTGCAAATGAGTTCCAAATAAATTATTAAAAAAATAAAAGTTAAAAAATTAATTTTCTTTTTTTTAAATTTAAATAAGAAGGTATATTCGTCATTTCACAGCATTTTATTAGGAAATTGGATGAAAATGGATAGAAATTGTGGTTTGCACAATCAAATGTGTAATTAAGAGTGAAAATGCCGAAAAAATAAAAAGTGGGGATTTTTTCACAATAATAGTGATAGTTAGAGACATTATATGCTAATTACCCTTTTCATAATTTATTTTCGTTTGCACTTTTTTTAAAAAAATTGGTGCTATGGTTGCAATTAGTTATTTCATTTACTTTTTGTTTTATTTAAATAGAATGATACAGTCGTTATTTCACATCTTTTAATTGAAAAATTGGATAAAAATGACATTTTGCGTAATGAAATGTGAAAATAAAGGTAAAAATGTCAAAAAAATAAAAAAATAAAGTAATGACGTTTTCCACAATAATAGTGAAAGGTAAAAACGTTATATGCTAATTACCCTTTAATTTAATATTTAAGACGTCTTTTGTACGGTTGAACACTCGCAATTATATTCAACTTAGTGTACGAATATCGTGTGCATGCTCGAAGACGTGCTACATAGGATTGCAATTGTCTTGACTAGACGTGTAAAATTTTTCGTGGCTTGGCACATGTATTGCGAGCTTCAGAAGCAAACTCCTTAAAAGCTAGGCCATCCCACAACGTGGCTCTAAGATGTATGCTAGTGGAGTTCAGTTTTGCCTAAACGAAACTGTAATCTTTTAGTAGGAAAAAAACAGACAAGATTGATACTTTTGTGGATGGAAATAAATCTCGAAAGGTAATTCCATTGCTGTCTCAACCACACACTATTGAACCAAATCTGTTTCCTTCTCATTTCTGTAATACGCCCCTATCTTATCCTCATATTTTCCGAAAAACACAACTAGGTTTCGACTTTCAGATGTAATTCAATACATTTGTTTTAACCACTTGTGAAAATGATGCCTATTATGGGAATTTTGCTTTGGAGATAATGGCTTGTAATCAGAGGCTGGTGATCATTATCAGATCATTACGGAACCAAGACTCTGTTGTTTCGGAATTCAATGGGGGTATTGTAGTTATTTAGTACTTGATCACGTGTACCAATGAACTAAACAGGGTGGCGAGAACAGAATCACGTTGTCGAAAGACTTTGTTTGATGAACTCATGAATTTGGCAAGGACCCTCTAAATAATTGTCATGATGGATCTTAACCAGGAGCAGTTTACAACATCCACTGATACAAATATGGCTAACAAGAAAAAGGAGCTTCTTTCCATTGCCATGAAGAGGACTAACGAATGGTTTGCTCTCTTTCTCTTGTCTATTTATTATTTTATCAGGTGCTTGTAAGTAATTCTGAAAGAATCGTTTCGGTTTCAATACTTGCGCTGAATTCTTTTTCAGTGAAAAATTGGAAGAAATTGAGTTCCATTTTCAATATTGAACAGGATCTTTTCCCAAGAAATCCCGAGTGATGTAACTGTTAATGCTGGAGGAACTTCCTTTTCTTTGCACAAGGTACAATATATCTAAAATCGAAGCTGTATATCTATAGTTTATTAAATTGAACAATTTGGTTTAGAACTTCTGGTGAAGTACTTTTATTTTATTCCTTTTCGATAATCAATCTTTGTCGAACTACCTCATCAAAAAGAAGTGTTTTTTGAAATCCCACACAGTTCCCCTTGATCTCAAAATGTGGATACTTAAGGAAGTTGGTGTTGGAATCCGATGATTCTGAAGTTTCTGTAGTTGAAATCCCTGATATTCCTGGAGGGGCAGATGCATTTGAACTTGCAGCAAAATTTTGCTATGGAATAAACTTCGAAATTACTACAGACAACGTTGCCATGCTTAGATGTGTAGCAGAGTATCTTGAGATGACGGAGGATTATGCAGTTGAAAATTTAGTTGGCAGAACTGAGGCATATGTGAATGAAGTTGCATTAAAAAGTCTTTCAGGGGCAGTGTCCGTTTTGCATTCTTCTGAAAACCTTCTTCCTATTGCCGAAGAAGTGAAATTGGTAAGCCAGTGTATAGACACAATAGCGTTTGTCGCCTGGAAGGATAGCGAATTTTGCACCCCGAGGAGGGCAGAGGGTGGCACAAATGATTTAATTTCATCAACTGCTTCCAACGCAAAGCCCCTTGTTGATTGGTGGGCTGAAGATTTAACAGTCCTTCGAATTGATTTCTTCCAAAGGGTTCTCATTGCAATGACTGCAAGGGGATACAAACAATATGCTCTTGGTCCATTATTAATGCTTTATGCACAGAAATCTCTTCGAGGCTTGGTGAGATCTCACCCATAAATTTGGATTATCAACTGCATGAGGTTCATAAATAACTTTATTTTTCATTCCATTACAGGAAATATTGGGAAAGGGTAGGAAAAAAATCGAGCCAAGACAAGAACACGAGAAGAGGGTTGTTTTAGAAACAATAGTTAGTCTTCTGCCACGAGAGAAGAACTCGATGTCAGTTAGCTTTCTCTCCATGCTTCTTCGAGCTGCAATATATCTAGAAGCGACAGTTGCGTGCAGGCTCGACTTGGAGAAGAGGATGGCTTTGCAACTTGGACAGGCCGTGTTAGATGATCTATTAATTCCTTCTTATTCCTTCACAGGGGAAACATTGTTTGATGTTGAAACTGTGCAACGAATCATGATGAATTACCTTGAGTATGAAATGGAGGGTACTAAATTTGGCTGTGATGCAGATGAGGAGTATATTTCCCCTTCACCAACTGGCAAGGAGCGAGTGACGAGGTTAATGGAGAATTGCCTTGTTGAAATATCTTCTGATCGCAATTTATCCGTTTCAAAGTTCATCGATCTTGCAGAACTTATCCCCGAACAGTTTAGAATAACAGAAGATGGAATGTATAGAGCCATTGATATCTTCTTGAAGGTTTGTGAATTCCTTATCTATATTCTGATCCGTTGCGTCACTTAAGTCATGATCCTCTTCCTAAACCATATAATATGTGTGTGCATGTAGCTTATTTTTCAATTTTATACTCTCTAGTGAATAGGGATAATGGCTTAATCCAGATTAGGGCAACCTAACACTTCTTCATGTATTCTATAGGCTCATCCTGCATTGAGTGACATGGAGAGAAAGAAAGTTTGCAGCGTGATGGACTGTCAAAAGCTCTCCCGGGAAGCCTGTGCCCACGCTGCACAGAACGACAGACTCCCTGTCCAAACCGTCGTTCAGGTGCTTTACTACGAGCAACAGCGCATACGGGAAGTTATGGATAGCAGTCTCAGTGATTCCCCTGCACTTCCGGACAAAGTGGATCAGTACACCATTGACATCCATCCAGTATCGGACGAGCTCTCAAATTTACGCAGAGAAAACCAGGACCTGAAACTAGAGTTGGTGAAAATGAAAATAAGATTGAAAGAACTGGAGAAATCTGCTGATAAATCAGCCGTTAATAGTCCCTTAGGAATCTCCCATCCATCATCTGGAAAACCTCCTTTGCCTCGAAAATCATTGATGAGCTCTGTTTCGAAGACACTTGGCAAGATTCTTCGAGCTGATGCCGTTATGCCGCAGAACAACAAAGGTCGAAATAAACCAAGCAAAAATTGGAGGCACTCTATATCATGATAAATAGGATTATATTCCATTTCATTTGAGTGCTCAAATGAAAAAATACGAGTATATGACACCTTCATTGTGTAGTGGGCTTAGGAAGAGGACTTCGATTCGATTCTGTCTTTCTCTCTCTCTGTATAATTATTTTTCTTCCTGTGTGACATATATGTAAATCTTTGTGTAAGTACATGTTGATTGAAATAAGGAAGAGCATTTCGAATATGATGATGATTGTGCCCGAGCAACAGCTGGGCTCAGCTAGTGCTCGCCTATCCAAAGTGTGGCTCACCTCGCTTCTCGTAAATTTTTCATTTTCTATTTTTACTGAAAATGGTATATTTCACTCATTATGACGAGCCGATGAGCTCGTGAGTGAGCTAGCTTGCGCAGCTTGGAGCCAACTCGTACGAGCCGACAAGTGGCTTGCACGAGATATTCGTTGCTCACTACTGCTCTGCCAGGTGTCATCCCCTTCAGATGCAGCACTTTTTTCAGCTCACTTGAATCTGTAGGAGGGTTCATGATTTGTTCTTCGGCAAAACTCATGAACCAAGTTTAATGAAAGGTTTTTTAATACAAAAAGTTACTCTTCAAAACGTCTATCCAAGTGCAGGTGAGATCAATTTTTCATCAAAGACCTCAACATGTTTCCAGATTTTCTACAAGAATAGCGACGTAAGTAATTCTAAATTGCTGCAACGGTTGGAGCCTTTTTCCAGTGATTGATTTTTCAGATATAAAGCAAAAGGGAAAGCCAGAATATGCACACAAGGGACAGTCTACAAGTGGTCTCATGTCCATGTCTATAGCATATAATCAAATAATGGAGTCTATTAATAGAAAAACTCATGCTTCCACCTTGAAAACTAGGATGTAATCAAACATGTATGTACTCTTGCCTTTGGAGAGAGAGCTAGTAAAAAACTTCTTGATTTTTCTACTGACAGCAATTTAATTTACCCTTGAGGCTAGCAAATGAGTCATGGACTCACGACCCCATGATGAGAAAAAAGAGATCTTTCTCGACCTATTCTTTTCTCCTCATTCTTCAGAATCAGAAAGACTCAGAAGAAGAAAAATTCAGTCCAGAATCTGATGGCAGTAGTGTTTCACCAGCCTTTCTCCTTCCATTATAGCTTTTCATGTCAGCTTCAAGTTAACTCTACACTTTTAACATACCAAGAAAATATGAAGCTGATGAGGACATGATTGTTAGAATGCTCCTATTTTTTATGTAATATCTTTCTTATTTTTCCCACTAAACCTTCCTATATTTTATATGGAGGCATTATTCACTTTCCTATTGGGAAGACTTCGATTCCATTAAGAGGGTCATTAATCACTATCTTGGTTGGTGACGAAGACGTAGGCTCAAGAAAGATAGAAGCTGTACAGAATGTGGAGTCGGGATTTCAATTCCTACCATTAGTACATTTTGTTAAACAAATCTGTCACCAGATTTAAAAATAGGATAATGTTTCATGTACACCGGGGTGTACACCCCTGTGTACAGCCCCCCTCACAATAGGGGAGCCCACAAATTTTTTATTCAAGGTGGGCCCCCTTTTTTGAGAGGGGAGTGTACACCGTACATCCCGGTGTACAAAAAGCATTATCCTTAAAAATATGTATTACACACAGAAATCAAAGAAATTGTTTGGGGGTTTTGCGGGGGGAGACGCGAAAATGACATCACCTGACCCTCCCATAATTGGATCTCTAGATGGACAAGTGTGTACCATATGTTTGGTACGTTATATTAAACGACAAAATTATATGAAAAATATAATTTGTGGTGCTCTGTTTGTACCATATGAAGATGCGGTATTTAAATTGTTGAAATGGATAGATAAACGAAGATCATGTTTTCTATTTAGCAAAAATTCGAGAGAAGTTTTGAGGGGGTGACCAAGTATAGTGGTCCGAAATTTGCCAAAGCAAGTCGACCATAAGGCATACATTGGCCAAGGACGGATTGGGCCAGCAATGTCTGTCTTATCGAGCTTGAAGCCTCGAACACCCAGTAAGACTCCAGCTGATCGTGATTGTACAACTCTGTAGATTATTTGAAAATACAACTGTTTTATACCAGCAATGAAATAGTTAACTAATAAATTGCTAAAAAAAAGCAATTAATTTGTTACCAAACATGCCTCACCTAAAACTTCACTTTAACACATAATAAAGTGTGACGTCTTCGGGGTTAAAAGAATTTAACTTTAATATACAAAATCATTAATCAGGTTGATACAGCTTCTTTGAAAGGGAAAGGGCAGTTCTACATATACCTGAGAGGGTACCGGACTGTGGAGGACGTTGAACACAGTCGAAGCGAGCTGCAGACACAGGTTTTCACTGTATCGACTCTGACTCTGTTGATATGGATAGATTTCTTTTTTTTCTTAGTATTTTCAGTGCTATTCAATTTTCCCTACGGAGTATTAAATATGAAAGACACACCAACATAAGTTGACTATACTATTCGTCAGAGAAGATACGATGAAGGGATCCTTCTCACTTGACTTCAATTTCCACAAAATGAACCGAGTCATTGCGTAATGAGCAAGAATCAAGAAGCAAATGTAATTGTAATGTTGATTAGCACATAGAACTACATTCTGTACAAGCCATGACAGTTTGCAACAGTGTGGAATCGGTAGATACTGATCTAGGACAGGTTAAGATGTGGAAGATCAGCCAAGAACTCAACGCCAAATTTTCGATGGCCATGACTAAGGGTACAAATCTGGGCCGGGCCACCCAAGCCCAGGGCAGCCAGGCATGGACCACGCTGAGCTTTTGGACAGCGCAGCCCGTTTTACACCTCTAAACAGTGATCAGGTTATTTTCACTGCCTCTCTCCATGGAAGAAGTAATATCAGGTCCCAACTCCATATCAGAACAAGGGAACATAGCAAGAACTCGAAAAGCGAGGTTCTTAATATATTGTGCTATTTTACATGCCACGCTTGCACCCCTCTTAAAAGGACACTTGGTACAGATTCAAGAAGTTAGACTTTTCTCTCATCCACTTCGGTTTTTTCTGCCAATTCAAGCTTCTTGACTGGTGGATGAAGTGTCCAAAATCATGTCACTCTCTATAGACAAAAAGTGGAGAGCAAAAACGGCAAAACCTCAATAATCCTACCAAAAGCAACCCCTATATGTTACACTACAAGATTCACGTTAAACTAAATGTATAAGCAAAGCTAAATATGGCATCTTGATGCCAAATCTATCGATCTGCTCCTAGTTACAGCAGCGACGTCTGGTTGTAGCCACGAGTAACCAGATTATTATGGGTATGTGCTGCAGGAAGTAGCTGAATATTTGCCTGTCAAGCGTATCCTGCAGACAGACGCACCTATCTTGAAACAATGTATGAGTATAGTAAATTGTCATTAGTGACAGAGTTGATCTGACGGAACATACAATTTTCATGAAGTAGCCTGATTGTGATAATGATTTTTTTTCCATTAGACACCCTCTGTGATATTCTCTTTGATAGACTTCCAATAGCATTACTCAAAACTTGTAAAGCATTTGTATACAGCTTACACCTGAACTTGTATGGACTCGAGCTGGCACAAAGTTAAAAGAAATACACACCAATACTTGATTTTCAGAGAGGACATCCAGATGAGATAATTCTACAAGCTAACAAACAGAACGCGATTTAAATAGAAAACAAGAGGATATCATCCTGAATGAAATCATAGTTAAGAAGCTCAACAAGAAAAAATAATATTTATTAACAAATAAAAGGCCAATGAGATAACAAGATATTACATTATCAAAAGAAAGCTATCAGACTATATGTCATCACTACAATCTTACTAGTACCCATATCCTTTTACTTTATGAGGTAAGACGACCCACATTAGAAATAATCAGCTTTGTGATGTATATACAATCTAATCAACTTCCTCCAAAAAAATTCATAGCTTTAAACCACTTATCGATTGTATGAATTCCGTCAACAGCACTGTTAGAAGAGCTTCTAGTGTCACAATAACAAGTATCACGGACTATTCTGCCATGTAATAATCTGATGCACGAAAGGAAACATTCTCAAGTTGTACCGGCCAATCTTCTCCAAGTATCTGGGGATTCGACTCCATCGCAACTTGAAAATCCAGCATTGACACGGAAAATGATCTATTGGGCTTCTTTATATAAGTGGACCCCGTCTTATTTTTAACAGATATATCTTGATGGTGAACTTTATCATCCAGCTGGTGTTCAGATCTTGAAGCAGAAAAATCTAGGCAGGGTTTTATTAACCTCTTCAAAAACACATCCAGTCCATTGTTTAACAAGCCCGCACAATCCGTCGAGACATTCATACCCTCTGTCTTAAACTTCTGTTCCAACCTCTTCCTCAAAGAACTGGTATCAGGCAACTCCCCGGTTGTACAGCAGTTCTCGTAAGGTGGGGATTCATTAAGCAATACCTTCCTTGTACCTCCTGCATTAAGAGAGATACCGAGAGGAGCTCTAAGCGGGCTTCTACTATAAATTCCGGGGCTTCCTGCACACTGTTCCACCTCTTCACCATCTTCCACAGACGTAACCTCAACCGGAGGTCGGCTACCCAAAGACAGCAACTCAGTAGCACTCTGCTGCTCTTGAACCTTCCCGAGTGGCCCGAGTGGGCTCGGACTGTCCTTGAACTTGCGATCTCGAGGGGCAGGAGTTCTCCCCTTCCTAGGAGATTGAGGAAACGTGTCTCTACAGATCGATTGAAGACTACTTCTTTGATACCCATTCGGCACTTTAATACTTGGTGGAGCTTGGGCTTTGCGGCATTTAGGTGGAGGACTCTTGGCAACATTCGCATTCTTGAGAATTGCTCGAATAAGCCCATTATGAAGAGAGATATTTTCTCTCCCCAACAACTCAATACATAGCTTATCAAATTCTCTTTTGCTGAGTCTGAGACTTAAAAACCTATTTAACATATTAAAATATTTCTCCGACTTCTGCCGACCAATCTTCTTCTCAATCTGAAGTTTTAACTTTGAAGTATCTATTCGGAAACAATGCCGATCTACGGGCATTTCCGGTTCTGAATTCATAGCTACCATCAAAATCCAAAGTAATTGGGGAAAACAAGAAAACCCGCGAACTCCAAAAACTTGATACTTCTTTTTTCGATCCAAACCCTAATTCTTGTCCATTTCCATCAAAAAGTCAACCTCGATGAGCACAGCTGCTGATACAAGACGGATAACTAAATTCTGAAAAAATAGCAAAAACCCAAGTACAAATCAAGCTTCGAAACAATTTGAATTACTTAATTAGTTAATTTAGATTCCAAATTCTATACATCAAAAGACAAAACAAATTAAACACACCATAAGCTCAAATTACAATAAAATTACCCAAGAAACCTTCGTGAATTATAAAAGAAATGCCAAGAAGAAAACTTTATTGGATTTCAAGTGAATTTTTCAGCTTATGCATCCAGCCTTTTTTGTAAAATCTCAATCAAGAAACAAGAAAATCCAATGAAACTAATCAACTAAACAAGTAACAAAATAATGAAAATAAAACACTGACCTCATTCAATTAAGCAAACCCAGTTAGAAAATTGAAGGGATTGAATTAATTTTGAGAGCAGAAATGATCGAAGTTCAGGGTTGTTAGAGAGAGAAAGTAGGATAGAGAAAGTGATTAGGGCATGTTTGGAAGGATCTCCTTCTCAAGTCATAGATGAGTCAAAAGGCACGTGCGTAAATTTTACAAGTGTGCGGGAATCCCTGACAACTGACTAATGGCAAAATTTTGTGACGATCAACTTGTGTTTTTGTGTTGTGTACGAGGAGAAAGCTTTTGGCTTTGGTTGGCTTTCCACTCATTATGGCAGTTGGTTACCAACTACGAAACAGGACTTGTTCCGAACGACTACTAATTCCATGTTTGGGTGGTCCTAGTAAATTTATTTTCTCAAATTCATTTTTAATCATATATTATATAAGATTCTTAACTTTTATTAATTTTTCAAACTACATAATTCACCAACTTTAATCAAAATTTATTAAAAATCAATCCCTCTTTTTTTCTTGTGCTTTACTAGTAGGGCTAATGAACGAGCATTTGATCTATGTTGTTCCCAGTTCAGCCAATTAAGTTTTATTCAAACCAAACGGGGACTAAATATAATATTCTGAAAATCGAACCAATTGATCAACTCATACATTGATTTGAAAATATATTCGATTATAATTGAAAAATTGTTCTTAGAAAACTGAGCAAAACAATTAAAGATGTTTTTCACAATTCAATCTTGAAATCTCTCGGTTCAATCTTCATTGAAGCTTCACTTTTTGAATTAATGTCCAAGTCAGATTTGTCACCCTGCTTACCTTAAAAAGCTAGACAATTTTCAGAAGGCGAGCTATATTTAAATTATATTCTTCTATAAACGCAACACATTTTAATTGAATGAGAGGCGTTTACTCATTATTCGTCGTCATGATCATATTTCCTAGCTTTTTTCATCACATTCTT
>CAIGRP010078259.1:0-27329 GCA_903798385.1 Fraxinus cuspidata
CTTTATATGGATACTTTCTTTCTCCATTTTAAATTTCTTCCCCATCTTCCCTTCATAAAAATATGTTTCTTCGTTCTTTTTAAGGAACCACAATCCACTAGTCACCTCCTTTCTTCTTTCGTTGTTAGGCTTTGGGATTCTCCAGAATTGGACATGTTCTTGAATCACTAATCACTTGCAAGTTTTATTTGAATGATCTTTAAATCATGATAGAGTGATTAAGTTGTAACAATTCCAATTATAAGTTAATAGTCAACATCCTCACACAGCGCATATATTATAGTCTTCTAAGTCCTAAATACAGGTGTTATCATAACATGTATCTAATGATCACTATTATTCATGTTATGCTAAGTATGGTGACATGTCATATCAACTCATTGGTGAATAAACTCAGAGTGGGTTTCCCCATTTTAATTAAATTAGCTATCAATCAATGAATTAATATGACATATCATGTCATGCATGGGCGGACGCAGGGGGTGGCCCGTGACCCCCCAACTTTGCTCTCTTTTTTTCACCATTAAATTTTCTATGTTTTTTGTTTCAATTTTCGAAGTTATTATGGGATGTGAAACGAAATTAAAATATTGCAATCTTAATACCATTTCAAAGTGCTCACGATCTAGTTTTCTACGCCGTTAATGGCGTACGAAACAATCAATCGTAGCAAATGTTACGACTTGTCAAAGTAGGCCGTTCAAAATTAGTATTTCAAAAATTTTGATTATATGTTAACTTTAAAAATTTTCCGACGATTGTACGCTAATCGAATCTACAAATTTCTTATGTTATCTTAAAGCTTATTTCGAGAACTATATTATAGGCATATCAAATAGTTCAAATAGATATTGAAAATAGTTAAAGATGCGTGTTACTCCCCGCCTCAGAGGCTCAAATAGACAGTGCCACATGGCAAGCCACGTAGGCAGAAAGTCTACATGGAAGTCAAACAATGATCCATGAGGTCAGAGTATGAAGAAATCAAATAAGCCGAAGTCCTTACACTATAAGGACGAAGCTCAAACTGATGCACTATTTCAAAAGACGAAGCTGTCTAAAGAAGCAAAGAAAGTTTCCTTAAGGAAGGAGATGAAGCTCCCCACTTAGAGGACTACTCCGGATATTCCTCTGAGGCTCTCAAATCATCCAAAGCTCATAAAGTCGATGCTTTTCCTTTTAAAAGATTCGAAGATCTCTATGAAGTGATTGATGTAACGCTTGTAGTAAAGTTTGTCAGTATGTCAGCCCATTGTACTAGACGGTTGACCCATTATCAATTTATTAATTACATAAATAGACAGTTATGTGATGCCCCAATTAGGGAGATGATGCCATGTAGTTCTAATCCAACGGATACCATGTCGGCCAATATAGTATAAATAGGGTCTTCTTGTAACTTAAAAAGGAGATGGATTGGATTTTAGACGAGGAGAGATTCGAAAAATATACTTGAACTCTCGAGAAATTCAAAGAAAACACTTGTTTGATTATCTTTCGGATTCTTGGCATGTTTATCGAACATAAGTTTCAATACACAGTACAGCAACTTCGATATACATTTTTATCTATCCTTCCAGATATTCCTATTCGTTACTACATAGATTAATTTCATCTCAACCCGACGATCGTTGTTAGTGTGATCGCATTTTTTTCATCCGTCGGAGCCTGAATGTCTTCGCCTCCGCGTCCATTTCTTCCTATCTACTGCCGCTATTCTGGTAGAAACGCGTTGAAAACATACTTGGCTTGGCGGGACTGGGCCCGACATCTGTTGGATCATTTTCAAGAGTCAAAAAATTGGCGTCGTTTGTGGAAAATACGTACATTTAACCACGAAAGTACATGTGGGAAAAAGGCCATTTAAAAGTATTTTGGTAAGAAAGTTCCAACCCTTGAGAAATGAGAGATCTTGAAGAAAGAACCACCGAAGAACACAAAAATCTGACACTTATTCAATCCTTGAAGAAAGGAAAATTGGTTGAGAAAAGTGTTTGTGGAAAATGAGTTCAAGAGCTCACGAAAATGCACCCCGAAGGACCAGGGAACGCCTTGAAGAAGGGGGACTTTCACGAGCTGCCCCAGCTGTTTTGCCAATGATCTCCACAACATAGGTGAGGTGGATCCAGAGGCAGGGGCAGAGTTGCGGCTAGGCTTACTAGAAAAATGGCCATAATGGCCGCCAACATGAGAAATATAACCCAGCAAAACATGGCCATGCATGAACTGCTGATGAACATGCAGGGCCGAGGAGGGTACCCCAATCCTCCATATGCGACCCCCAAAAATGCATTCAGTAACCTTCAGGAATACTATGATGAAGAATAGGAAGTCCAAAGCCAAATGGCTAAGCACAATCACACTAGGATGGAAGCACCCCAAGAAAGGGAAGTTGAGATTGATACATCAACCAATTATGCCTCAGAACAACCTCATGAGGCCCTATACAAATTTCCTGCAAACTATGAGCCAGAGGTCTCAAAGGTCAATAAGTGTTTTCGACAGGATCAACTCGGGTCTGCCTAGGAACGGGTAGGCTCCTTCACCATTCATGCCTAGGAATAGGCATGCTCATCTTTTTCCTCCGTGCCTAGAAATAGGCATCAGGGGCTTCTTCGGGATAAAGGTCAAAAGCCGGTTTACCATGAAGAACCTCGGATCCCTCCCTCTAGAAATAGGCGGGAAAGAAGGGACCAGACTAGGAGTGAAGCAGGACCCTCACAACCACTTCTCCAAACCCACCAAAGGGAAGATGAGAATTCTGATGAACCCCAAAGGTCTTGTGATCTAGACTAGGACGATGATCATTCACCATTTTCACAAGCCATTAGAAATGCCCCAGTGCTAAACAAATTCACACATTCTAAAATTCCTAAGTATGATGGAGATGTGATCCCTTGAAGCACTTCAACAGCTTCAAAACCCATATGAATTTAAATGGGGCCACCCCAGCTATGAAGTGCAGAGCTTTTCATTTAACTGTAAGTGGAGGAACTGAAATCTAGTATACAAGGTTGCCAGAAGGTAGCATCTGGAGCTGGTCGAACCTCAAAAGAACGTTCCTAAAGTGCTTTGCTACTAGCAAAGAAAGCGAAAGGCCCATATAACGATTGCAAGACATACGACAACAACAAGGCGAGACGTTGAAAAGCTTTTTGTCTTGCTTTACTAATGAAATGACCTACTGTGTACAAGTCACGGATAGGGAGGCTTTAACTGCCTTAAGAGGAGGTTTGGACATGAACTCTCTCTTTTGGAGAGACGTGCAAAACAAGGATCCTACCACCTATGACGCCTTACCAAAATTGAGAGATCATAGGAAGAGGGCTAGCCAGGGGCTCTTCCCTCTCCAAATGCAAAGGGAGAAAGGTCATACTTTCCATTTGACAGACCACCAAGCACCTCTAATTCACGGGCAGGAACTAGCCATAGCAACACTCAATGTGGTACCTACTTTGGCCTATGAGAAGGTAAACCCTGGTGCTGAAATACATCATCGTCGGCCTTACCAGAGACGCTCGCCAAGGGAAAGAGCTAGGAGGCGAGGTCCTGAACTTAGAAAAAGGAATGAAGCACCCGGTTATTGTACGTACCATTAGTCCCATAGCCATCGCACGAAAAATTGCTGGGACGTCGCAGGCATTCCCAAAATATGAATCAAGAAAGAGGAAGGGGACCCCGAAGAGATGCTCCTCCTGGGGAGACCCAATAGTCAGGGAACGTTAAGTCGAGGCGCCCCAACAGGAATGACCCCCAAGGGGAATGGATAACGACACAGAAAAACCTAGAGAAGGTCAAAGACAGACAAAGTCTCCCAACAAATGACAACCAGGAGCCTATTAGGGAAAGCGATACAATCATTACATGTGGGAGGAGAAACCAGAAACACACAAAAAAATTATGCTAGAGAAGCAACCGATCTTCCTATGACGAGTTTTATAGTTAACCGATCCATTATCGAAAAAGAAATCACACCTATCACATTTACTCAAGAAGTTGCAGCAGGTATGCATTATCCATACTGTGATGCCCCAGTGGTAAGGGCTGTCATGGCTCGAATGGCCTAAAAAGAATGTTAGCGGATAATGGAAGCTCGGTTGACATCATTTTTGGAACTACCTTTAATGAAATGAAAGTTGACCATGAGCTAAGCCCAATGAATTCCCATTTGTATGGCTTCATAGGAGACAACTTCATTCCAAGGGGAAAAATCACTCTAGCGATAGAGATGGGGATTGCACCCCTGATTGCTTACCATTTCATGGAATTCTTAGTGGTTGATAATCGATCTGCTTATCATGGGGCACTTGGGAGACTAGTGTTAAAGGAATTATGGGCTGTTACTTTCATACATCACCTATGTATGAAATTCCCAACCAAAAATGGCATAGCCAGTGTCCGAGGTGATCAGCGAAGTACAAGGGAATGTTACTCAAACTCCATAAGAAAAGTGAACCTAGGACCGTCAACGTCATTGTCACCGACCTTGTCATGAACGACACCCCTGAACAAGGGAGAGATGTCGAGATGACATATGCCTCTAAAGAAGGGGACACCCTGGAGTCGAACAAACCTCTGAAGAAGATGCTATCCGTGAAAGACATATTATCCCTGAAAAATGGAAGGCTACTGAAGAAGCAGTCAACTTGGAGGAGCTGGTTCCCCGCGTAATTGATTGTGAACCTTAAATGGAACCTGCGGAGGAGCTGGAGAGCTTCCCAACAGACCCACATGATCCTTCCAAGCACATGCAAGTTGGAAGAAATCTACCAATAAAAATAAAGGGAGAGCTAAAAAACTTCTTACTAAAAAATCTTGTTGTGTTTGCCTGGAATCATGGCGATATGGTGGGCATTGAACCGAAGATCAGTTGCCACCATTTGAACATCGACCTAAAGCTCGTAACAAATAGGTAAAAGAGGAGCTCTCAACGCTGAAAGGTATGAGGCTCTGAAGGATGAAGTTAAAAAGCTAATCGACAATAGATTCATCCGGGAAAAAATATACCCCAAGTGTCTTGAACCTAGTATTGGTCATAAAGCACAACGTGAAGTGGAGGGTTTGCGTAGATTTTTCAAATTTAAACCAAGCATGTCCTAAGGACTGCTTCCCACTTCCCTTCCTACAATAGACCAACTTGTGGATTCGACTGCCTAACATGAACTTCTTAGCTTTCTAGATACAATCAGATCCTTATGTTCCCAGCAGATGAGAAATATACCTCTTTTGTAACTGATAAGGTCATGTCTTTTGAGTTGAAAAATGTCAGAGCTACTTACCATAGGCTTGTAAATAAAATGTTTGCTGGCCTTATTGAAAAAAACCATGGAGGTCTACATGGACGACATGCTGGTGAAGAGCCTAAAAGCAGGATATCATGTTAAAAATCTCAATGAGACCTTCTAAATTCTAAGAAGATATCAGATGAGGCTCAATCTTTTAAAGTGTGCCTTTGGAGTTTCTTCTGGAAAGTTCTTGGGCTACATCATCAACCAAAGAGGCATTGAAGCGAACCCTGAAAAGGTCAAAGCTTTGATTGAAATGAGATCACCTCAAAAACCAAAGGAGGTACAGAGCCTCACTGGACGAGTAGCATCCCTGAACTGCTTCGTCTCTAAGGCAACAGATACGTGCCTACCTTTCTTTAATATTCTCAAAGGAGAAAACAAGTTTCAGTGGACAGAGGAGTGTGAGGCAGCCTTACAAGGGCTGAAGAAGCACTTGGGACAGGCCTCATTCTCTCCAAACCTACGCTTGATCCTTAAGGATTGCTATGATAGGTTGCATCCATGGAGTGGTATCTTTGACCAACATCATATCTTCACCTTTAGCATTGGAGGGTTAAGGGAGGTGTTCTAAAGGCACGATAGTAATTAATTCATAATTTTTGCTGCTTTCTAGCATCGAAAAAATGTCAGCTTGGGCATTTTTTGCTCGTGGGACTTGAGTCCACTCGAACTTATCGATGGAACAAGTTCCATTGCCAATTTCAATATGCGGCCATACTCTTGTCCCTGGTCGAGAAACTACCATAACCTGATATACTTACTAGCTATGAGCCACTGTTGATAATTAGCCTTTTCACTTGCATATTCTTAACCAATCTGAGACCACTAGAAGGGCCTCATATTCTGCTACATTGTTGGTAGCATCAAATCCCAATCTCACAATACAATTAATCTTATGTCCTTCTGGGCCAACTAAGACCAATCTTGCTCTAGATTTTGTGTTTCGAGAGGAACTATCAATTAACAGGATCCGTATAGGAGGTTCGATAGGTGCCATTTTCTCTTTTGCTTCTGGAATATGGGCAAACTCTACGACGAAATCTATTAGAGCTTGAACTTTGATGGAAGCTCTTGTCTTAAACACAATGTCAAACTCACTAAGTTCCACAACCTATTTCACCATTCTTCCTGAAGTGTCAAGCTTCTGCTGTATTTACTTGAGAGAGAAGTTTGTTAGCACTTGTATGGAGTAGGCCTGGAAGTATGGTCTCAATTTCTAGGAGGAAGTTACTAAAGAGAGAGCTAGCTTTTCCATGTCTAGATAGCGAGTCTCTACTGCCAAAAGTACTTTGCTTACATAATAAATAGGCAGTTGGTGATCGTCTTTCTCTTTTACTAGTACTGAACTGATAGCATCAATGGTAATGCCAGTATAGTTGTAGAGGTTCGTTAAACTTAGGCTTGGAGATGATGAGAGCCTGTCTCAAGTGCTTATTCAGCTTTTAAGATGAAGTGGCTGAAAGTCGTTATGCGTCTAGTGAGACTCTGTATTTCTTTAGGCTTCTAGATGACTCATTTTGATCAGGGCCATAATCCTTTCATGATTAGCCTCTATGCTCCTTCAATTAACCATGTAGCCCAAGAATTTCCATGAGGTGACTTCGAACGCGCACTTCAGGGGGTTAAGTCTCATTGTGTACATCTGCAGCATATCATCCATATACACACTTTTCACATGAACCTTTACTTTCACACTTTTCACCAGCATATCATCCATATATACCACTGTTGTCTTTCCAATTAGTTCTGTGAACATTTTATTAACAAGTCTCTAATATGTGGCCCCGATATTTTTCAACCCAAAGGGCATCACCTTATAGCAATAGAGATCTCTGTCTATTATGAAGGACGTACGTTCATCAATTAAATACAATGAGTTTTGATTATAGCCTGAATAGGCATCCATGAAGTTTAGTATTTCCTGTCCAATAGTAGAATCAACGAGTTGATCTATTTGTGGAAGTGGAAAGCTGTCTTTGGGGGCACTCTTGGTTAAGATTGGAAAAATCTACGCATACTCTCCACTTGCCATTGTGTTTTTTTAACAAGTATAGGGTTTATTACTCACTTCAAATAAGTTGATTCTCGGACAAAATGATTGTCAATCAACTTGTTCACCTCATCCTTCAGGGCCTCATGCCATTTTGGGCTGATGACCCTTCTTTTTTATCGATAAGGAGGTAGCTTTAGGATCAATTTTCAAGTAGTGACAACTAATCTTTAGGTCGATACAGAACTTGTCCTCATGTCTCCAAATAAATATATCCAAGATTTCGCGTAAGAAACAATTTAGTTCTTCCATAATCTCTGTTGGCAGATCCTTCCCAACCTGCAAGGATTTGGAGGGATCCTGGGGATCTATTGGAAAACTCTCCAACTCTTCTACTATGGCTGTTCGAGCTTCACAATCAATGATGCAAGCATCTAGTTTATCACATATAACCACTTGTTCAATAGCTCTCCCTTCTTCAAGGGCTATTATCACTTTAAAGGCAGCCTCTTCTTCAGAGATGTCTACCATTTCAACATCTTCCCATTGTACTGAGATATATCCTTTCTTGGAGGAGTCATTCATGTTAATGTCCATCAAAATCACATTTATGTCCATAGGTTCTGCCTTCTTGAAGGAGTTCAAATGGCATTCCCTTGCACTCATTTCATTGTCCCCAATAGTGGCGATGCCATTCTCAGTAGAGAACTTTATACACAAGTGATGAATGGGCATAACAGCTAATAGTTCCTTCAATGCTGGTTTTCGTAGCACCCCATGGTAGGTAGAACGATTGTCCACTACCAAAAAATCCATAAAGTGATATACAGTCAATGGCAGCGTCCTCATCTCTACTGCTAGAGCGATTTTTCCCTTTGAAATGGTGCTATTTCCAATAAAGCCATACTAGGGGGAACAAATAGGGGTTAGCTCATGGTGCACTTCTATTTTGTCGAAAGTAGCTCCAAATATGATATTAAATGAACTCCTATTGTCCACTAACATTCTTTAGAGGCCATTTTGTGCTATACAATCCTTACTACTAGGGCCTTGCAATGTGGATAATGTAAGCCAACTACATCATCTTGATTGAAAGTAATGGTTGAACCCTTCTCCTAGTTAAGGGTCAACTGTTGTTGACTATAAAGCTTGCCATTAGGAGATCCCATACTTCCCTTGCATAGTTCCTCTATGCATTTATAGTCTTATGTCCAACATATGAACCTCCAAAGATTGTGTCAATCTCTCGAATAGGTTTGCAGCCAGTGTCAGCCGTTTGGCTCTTTCTTTATCTTTGACATTCTCTAGGCCTCTCCCAATCATTTTCTCATCTCCAAGAAGCATCATCCCTAATAGAAAGTTTTGGCCTTGGCCCTCCTAGGTTGTTGATTTTGCCTAGGAGGTGCATCTCCTCGTGGACCATGTTTCTTCTTTGATTCCCTAATTGCGGATGGAAGGCAATGTTCATATAGTCATCTGTATTATGTGTGTATAAGTGATGATAAGTACAGTAGAGGAGTGCCACATCCTTATTCCTAGGTTTAGACTTTGCCATTTAGTCATTCCCCTTTGGGGAAACTGTTGGTTGGACCTTCCTTAGTGTGCTTCAATAGTGGGGTTGACTTCCTCATAAACCAAATATGGTACTATGATCAACGTTATTGCAACCATGCTTGTCATGGTTGAGAGTGGTTGACTGTCCGACTTGTTGTTCCGTCAAGTAAGAGGTGGGACTCCTTCCCTGTTATCTTTGAAGAAGTGGACCCCTTAGAGCTGATAGTGCCTCTCTATCAATTACTTTAACATAATGGGTCATTTTACTAGTTAGATTCTTATCTTCTTTGACTTGTGGTCCTCGAGGTGGTTGGAAAGGTCTTGCTTGATTCCTGACTTGTTCAGCTCTCCTCTAATGCCAATTCCTAGGTGGAGGATTCTAAGGTAGTTTAGCATAATAGGTTCATTTTGTCTTTTGAACTTAGATGGCCCTGCTGCCTATTTTTAGGTACAAAGGTAGGTTGAGCCTGCCTATTTCTAGACCTTTCGGTGTTTAACCTATTGAAAATGCTTATGGATTTCTGAGACATGTCTTTCGGCTCGTGATTTGGATGAAAGTTGAATGGAACCTCATTGGGTCGGTTAGTGGCATAATTGGCGGATATAACAACCTCAACTTTCCTTTCTTGAGGGACCTCTGCCTTGGTGTAATATTGATAATCAGCCATTTGACCTTGGATCTTCTCTTCGCCATGGTAGTAATTTCCTTGCGGAGGGTCGTGAAAGAAAGCATTCCATTGAGCTGCGTATGGAAGGGATTGAGTATTATTTCTTATTCTACATATTCTTAAGTAGCTCGTGCGTGAAAATATTCTATTGGGTAATAGCTGTCATGTTCACAGACATGGTAGCCACCTCCTATTGAGACAGTACCTAATTTAGACCCACATCTTGATCCACCTTACCGGTGTTGCTAATGAAATCGATGGCAAGTTGCTGGAGCAACATGTGAGGGTTTCCCTTCTTCAGGGTGTTCCCTAGCTCTCTAAGGCGTTGAGACTTCATATTCAGAACTAATAGTAATGTCTTCTTTCCAAAACTAACTTGGCTTTTTTTACCGTACAACGATTACCTCCTACTCACCAAGTGATTAACAGGATCTGAGATAGTCTCCATGAAGTTTCCAATCCATGAAAATAATATCTAGACGATTGAGAGATAAAGTGGTAGATCAAGCTTTCTAGTAGGAGTTAGTCGACCGATGTAGTAGTCAGTAGGTCATCGCGGTAGTCGGTCGACCATAATGGTAGCCGATCAACTATAATTGTAGTTAGTCAACTTTCATGGTAGTTTGTAAGTAGCCTTCGTTTGCTTGGCCATTATGTCCACTACTCATACCACTTAGTATCACAAGTCTCTCTTTCTTTTGTCGATAGTTATCATTATTTGATGGATATGTATAACTTGATATTGCCTCTAACTATTTTGATTCACACACACTTGGATAAATATTTCATTTGATACACTTGTGGTTTGGTTGGTACCTTGATGGTGGGCCTTTTAATTTCATAAAAAGGGGAGTGGGTGATTTTTTTTTTATCTTTTGATAGTGATGGTAGAAAAATATGAATGAGTATGAAGTATTTAGGCATGTTGAATTGCTTTAAATTGTATGAACTTTCTAGTTTACAGTAATATTGCTCTCTCTCATTGTTACCTTACTAGATATTTAAGTTTTAGATATTCTACAAACTATGTTAGACAATGGTTTGATTTATGAATTTCAAGTTGCCAGAGTTAGGAGTTGTGTGTCCATGTCAGAACTAACTGTGGGGACCAGTTCAAAGATCAAGCTACTTAGCATAAGTTAAGAATTGAGATTCTTAATCTAAGTGGTGGTTGCAAATGAGTATAACAGTGAAATGGTGATATAGTCACTTCTACAACAAATCAAAAGAAGAAGAAAACAAATGAATTGATCTTAGAATTCTTTTAATTGTTATTTGTTAATTTACGAAATTGTAAAACTGAGATTGTTATCTTTTTGTATCGTTTAATTTAGTGGATTTTTTACTCTTGACATGGAGCCCGTAGATGTTTTCCTTTGGGATTTACCACGTTACATTTGATGTTCATGATTTAATATGCTAGTTAATATCTGCAATTGATTATAACCACTTAGAACATTATATTATGTTTGCAAACTACAATTAGAACTGATTAGAAACTGGACAAGGATATTCTAACTGCCTAGCATGTACTATTTGAATTGGATAGTTAAAACAAATTATTAAATTTACTAGGTTTTAGAATTTACAAGATCTAATGGTAGAAATTGTGGTTGGTTGTGAAAGCAGAGGTGGAGTTAGGGTGGCAGTATTGCTGAATCTTGAGAGGTGGTTAAAGAAGATGTCCTAGATAATGGAGGTGGCAGAGGAAGGTAACAAGTTGATGAGTTCTCTACAAATGAACCATTTGATGAAGACGATGATAATTGTGGTGGATGGGGAAAAGTTAATGACGTGTTTTGATGTGTGTTTTACTCACGAGTTTTATATTATTTTAACTTGATTATTGGCATGATCTTATGAGTATTAAACGTTTTCAATGTGTTTATTAGTATTGTTTTATAGGTTTGGTGAGATGGTTTAAATTATTGCAAAAGTGGAGAAAACAGGGTTGTTGACATTAACCGAGGAGAAAATAGGAATAAAAGGGCAAAAGAGTCAATTTCCTACATTAAAAAATGAAAAAAAATAGAAATTTAACCTGAGATGTGGCACCTTGCGGCACCTTTGCACCCCCTAGAAAATTGTCACTACGCAGAGATGTAGCCTTTTGTAATTAGGGTGCAGAATTTTAGCCCTTTCAAAGCCCATGAATACTTCAAAATCGGGAAGAACATTGAGGGAAGTATAAATACAAGAAAAGAGGCACTCGAGATGGATTCCACATATTGAGAATCATAGAACACAACTTGAGATCTCGGAGACAAAATCAAAGAGAAAAAATTGATTTCATCGAGGGTTTAAAGCATTGATTGGAAGAAGAAGAAGTAAATCTCGGTGCAAGATTCATCCATTTTTTTACATTTTTAATCCAAACCTAGTGATGTACTCAATAAAAATCTCTTGTTTTTCTTCTTATATTATGAGTAGCAAATCATGTATTAGGTTGAACAATGTAATTTGGTTGAGACCATTTATTTCTTTGATGCAAGACATTAGTTCTTTCATCATATATGTATTGATTTTATTCATGAATTCAATGCTTTGAATTGCTTGATCAATAATTCAATAATTTTGTGAATCTTTTACGAATCGAGAGTTGAGTTTTAGATTTAAACCATATGGTAAATTCTCGGTAATTTAATATAAAACATAAAGATAATTGTGCTAATTATTTTGGTTATTATATGAATTTTTAGAACTAACATTATGTTTAATTTAAATTGATTCACATAGTGACATGAGATTGAATTAGTTAAATAGGCTAAATGAGAACTTGGAAATGAGAACTCGAGATAGGTAAATTGTATAGGATAAAATAATTCGATTGAACACTATATTAGATTTGTGAATCTTGAATTAAGACTTAAAGGTAATCAATATATGAAATTGTTATGCCCTAACATCTCATTCTATATTTGAATCCTAAATTGATCTTTGCTTGCATATTTCCATTTTCAATTAGCTAGTTATAGAAAAACAATCACAACAACTATATTCATTGTCATTCATCAAATATGAGTTAAAATAATAGACTGGGATTAAACTATAGTCCTCTTTAAAACGATTATCCGGACCCAAAGGTCCATTATATTTCTTGTTCGATATAGTACACTTGCAAAAGAAGAAACGCAACAAGTTTTTGGTACCGTTGTCGGGGACAATTTACATTCAATCTTAATTTATTTTATTTTTTAATGTTATTTGATCGGTTTATTGTTTCTTATTCACATATAAAAGGTGTTCGTTGTATGCTTTGTACCAAAGGCTACAATCCTGAACTACTTGATTCAAAAATAGAACGTACCTACAGACAAAGACTCAAATAACACAGAGCAAAATAGAAACATTAGATGGTTGAAGATCAAAACATTCATATACCTATACAACCAATTGGACAAAGAGCTGCTAGAGTAGCGGTACAACAAAATCAGCAAAATGAGTCACTAAAGATAGATGAAGGGGACTTGCCGTCTCAATGTACTTAACGCCTTAGAGTATCCAAGCGCACTAGTATTGTATATCAAGATTTTGGGGTGAATAACTTTTAGATAATGGCAGATTGGATCAATTTGACTAGGAACACTCTCCAATTCTATGAGTCACCACATGAAAACCCGAACACATATATCTCAAGACTTCGCTGAAATTGTTAGAATTTTCATACCCTAGGGATTAATGAAGATGCCATCAAACTACAGTTATTTCCTTATACATTGATGAATACAACTTTAGAGTGGATAGATGTTGAAACTCATGGAAGCATTACTACAGAGGAGGAAGTGACAAGAAAATTCTTAACAAATTCATTTCACCAGCAAAATTAGCAAATGTCGGACTAGAAATTAAAACATTTTAGAGAAGAGATGGTGAGAGTTATCATGAGACATGGAACAGATTTAAAGAGATGATGAGAAAGTGTCCAAATTATGGAGTAAGTAGAGGGAATCAAGTCAATATTTCTACAATGGACTTTCACTATTGTCAAAATCTCAGGTGGATTCTTCTGCTGGTAGATCAATCATAGGTAAATCAGTTCAACAATGCCTAGACTCATTCGAGTTAATTGCCACTCCACATTCTATGTTCTCATCAGAGAGAGTGGTACCAAAGAAGACAGCTAAAATTCATGAGTTAGACAGCACGACATCTAGCAAGGCACATATTGCTGTTTTGACAAAATATGTGGAAATTATTTGTAAAAACACACGGAGTACATGAAGTAATGGCCAATCCACTATATGAAAATTGCAGAGCCAATTATCTCATAGAAAGTTGCTTGTCTATGGTTTTTCTTGAGGAACAAGTAAATTTCAATCAAAATGGTTCCTTTAATTTCAACTCATATGGACAAACATATAATATAGGATAGAGGTAATACCCAAACTATCAGCAAGAGAGTAGTTCAAATAATTCCCAACAAGAGAAAAAATCATGTTTGGGGAGATGTTCAATCAGATGACAAGGTAGCCCAATGGATTGATACAAACTTTCAAAATCAGCAAGTATCTATCAAGAAGCTGGAGACACAAATTAGTCATATGGCTCAATAGCTTGCATAATGTTTGCAAGGAACATTGTCAAGCAATACAATGATCAATCCAAAAGATCAAGTGCAGTCTGCCTGAACGAGGATTGCTGTAAAATTCTTCTGAAGAAGCTACTTCCTAAACTAAAAGACCCAGGGAGTTTTTCTATACTTTGCACCATTAGTTTTAATTATTTGAGCATTCCCTATGTGATTTACGTGTCAGTGTTAATTTAATGACACTCTCTATTTACAAATCTTTTAGATTGGAAGAGGCAAGACCAACAACAATATCATTGCAACTAGCTAACAGATCCATCAAAGGACTAAAGGGAATCATTGAAGATGTGCTAATCAAGGTTGATAATTTCATCTTCCTGGGGAATTTCATTATCTTGGACAGGAAGAGGATTCAAATATTTCTCTTATCTTGGGAAGACCTTTTTTGGCCACTGGAAGAACGCTTATTGATATAAATGATGGAAAGATGATCCTTTAAGTGGACAATGAACAAGTCATATTCAATGTGTTCAAGGTGATGAGATACCCATTGAATTTGGATACTTATTTCCAAATAGAAGTTTTTGATGTGTAGCTAATACATTTATGGCAGAATATCCATCAAACTAATATGAGGCATATATTGTACATAGAGAATCAGAGAAGTCAGCAATGAAGGAATTAGCTTTACAACTAACTAAACAATCCATGGAAAAGAGACATCGATATTATAAGTCTATTGGTGCCAATACATTACTGCAGGTACCATCAGTGGAAAATGCCCCAACTCTTAAGTTAAAGCCTTTATCCTCACATCTACGATATGCTTATTTGAATGATTTTGTTACACTTCCAAAAATTGATATTCCAAGAATAACTAACCAAGAGGGGGTGCATTGGTTATTAAAACTTTTTTGAAAAATTAATTCAAGATTAAGTAAATTAAAAATGAATAAGTCTATCAAACAAAAAATGCACAAATACGAAAGCAATAAGTAAAAAGGAAAAGAGTGTGTAAACGATGTAATTGTTAAGGTTTGATTTAAAGCAATTATCTGTATCCTCCGTTACCAAGCTCTTTGTCTGAACAAGGCCTTTTCGCTATATTTGATTGACTTATGGTGCAATCCAAACACGTACAAAACTTCCAATGACTTACAAACAAGGAGCACCGATCTTTTACAATATTGAACTTTACGGAACCTCAATATGACCTACAAATTTAAAGAAAATTGATTCTACAATTTAAAACTTCTCTCTTAATAAATGATACGATAAAATTAAGTACAAAGAGGTAAATAGGCCAACACGTTAAAAAATAGCAATGAATGAAGTTTGGGCATTAGGTGAGAAAAACTTTGATAAGAAGAATGATTTTAAAAAGTTAATTCTGTCAAAAGTTTTTTAAAATAAATAATTTGATAATGACAAATAAGATGTGTTATCAATATAGTTTAGCTAAAGAATGTCTCACTTTAATGATCTCAAAAGTATTTTTGAATGCAGAGTAAAATGGTATTTATAGCAATCAAAAGGTCAAAAATTCTGACTAATAGGACGGCCCATCAAAGTCCGCATACTAAACTGGACAATCAAACTAGCTGTTGTACTTAAGAATTTAGAACATTTAAGAAATTGGTCGTTGGGAAAACCAGACGTCCGCTAGGACTATTCGAATGTCCACTTGGGTAGAAATTTCTTGGATTTTTTCTCTTGATTGTTTTGAAAATGCAAGCTTTTGAAGGGCGTTTTCACTTAATTTTTCAAGGTAAGTAATATTGTAAAAAGTTTGAACATCAAGTTGAAATTCTTACCTTTTGAAAAATAAATTTTATGCAGGCGTTTTTATGAAGTTATTTTTTTCTTGTATAAAAATTCATTATTTGAGCTTTTAACGGTTCATTGTTAAGGATAGAAGTATTTTACCTTTACATGTGAATCCAAAACACCTAAGTCTAACATCTTTGACGTTTGACTATTGAAGTCCTTGTCTTCGAATGCTCGGCTTTCATCTTGATTTTTATTGATCGTCAATTGCGAGTCTTTTGGTAGCAATATTTTTGTCTTCAATTGATCAACTTTACAACAATAGCAATGAATACTCAAATTCAGTATTTAAAAATATAAAAAATTGTTTGTTAAAATCAAATCATGAAGTAAACCATAGGTCAACTGTAATAATCGCTAATGATATGACAGAAAAAGAGAATAGAAAGTTATTGGAGGTATTAAAGAGCCAAGAAACTATAATTGAATGGACAATAGCTAATATTAGAGGAATAAGTCCTACTCTTTGCATGCACAAAATATTAATGGAAGATGTGACACAGTCGAAGGTCATTGCAAATTAAATCCAACTTTGAAAGAAGTGGTGAGAAAAAAGTGCTAAAATTGATAGATGCAGGAATTATCTACCCATCTTAGATAGTTCACGGTTAGTCCAGTACATGTGGTGCCTAAGAAAGGTAGAATTACAGTAGAGTTCTATGAGAACAATAAGTTGATTCCAACAAGGCTAGTAATCGGGTTGAGAGTGTGCATCAATTACAAAATAGCTTAATAATGCCACAAGAAAAGATCACTTTTCATTGCCTTTCATTGTGTTGGAAAGGTTAGCAAATCACTCTCATTACTACTTTTTGGATGGACATTTGGAGTACAATCAAATAGCCATTTCTCCAGAAGACCGGGAGAAAACAACTTTTACATGTCCTTATGGTACTTTTGCCTTCAGGAGAATGCATTTTGGTCTATGCAATGCAACTGCAACTTTTTAGCGTTGCATAAAGGCCATATTCTATAACGTTGTGGAAAAATACATCGAGATATTTATGGATGACTTTTCAGTTTTTAGAGATTCTTTTGACAACTGCTTGGAACACCTATCTTTAGTGTTACAACAGTGTGAAGAAATGAATCTGGTGCTTAACAAGGAAATATGCCATTTTATGGTGAATGAAGGAATAGTGTTGGGACATAGGATCTCTTCACAGGGTATTCAAGTTGAAAAAGCCAAGATACAAGTGATTGAAAAATTGCAGCCACCTAATTCAGTCAAGGGGATTAGAACCTTCTTAGGACATGTAGGGTTCTATAAAAGATTCACTCAAGACTTTTCAAAGATCACAAAACCTTTGTGTAGCCTATTGGAGAATGATGCTCCATTTAACTTTTCTGATGAGTATTTAAATGTCTTTAACACTTTGAAATAATAGTTAATATGTGTACCTATTATAATGGCACCGAATTGGGAATTACCTTTCAAGATCATGTGTGATGCCCGTGATTATGCAGTTGAAGCAGTGCTAGGACAATGCAAGGGAAATATTTTACATGTCATCTATTATGCCAGCAAAACTTTGATAGATGCTCATGTCAATTATGCAACAATTGAAAGGAGATGCTAGCAGTAGTATTTACGGTTGAAAAATTTCACTCATATCGGATAAGGTCAAAGGTGATAGTCTATACATACCATGCAACCTTGAAATACTTGTTTGAAAAAAAAATACCAAACCCATATTGATCGATGGGTTCAGTTACTACAAGAGTTTGACATCAAAATTCATGATAAAAAGAGAACATACAATCATATAACAGACCACTTATCGAGGTTAGAACAGGCAATCGAATTAGATGAAGTAGAAATCAGTGAAATATTTCTAAATGAGCAATTATTGCAGCTAAAGCACGCATCGTGGTATGTAGGCATTGTCAACTATTTAGCTAGTGGCTATGTGGATCCGAACCTTACTTATCAGCAAAAGAAAAAGCTTTTACATGATGCTAAATTCTAATATTGGGATGATCCACACTTGTACCGAAGAGGGGCATATCAAATCATTAGAAGATGTATACTAGAAGATGAGATGAAACCAATCTTATCTGAGATTCATGTTTCAGCTTATGGAGGACACTTTTACCCTACAAAAATAGCATTGAAGGTTCTTGAATGAGGTTTCTTTTGGTAAACATTATTTAAGGTATGTCACAGCTTTTACAAATCTTGTGATATGTGCCAACTAATGCCAATGAGATGCCACTAAACAATATTTTGAATGTGGAAATCTTTGATGTGTGGGGTAATGATTTTATGGGGACCCTTTCCATCGTCCTATAATTGATACATCTTAGTGGCTGTGGATTATATATCAAAATAGGTGGAAGCCAAGGCCTTGCCAACCAATGATGCAAAGGTGGTGATAAGCTTTATAAGAAATATATCTTCAACCAATATGGAGCACCTAGAGCAATGATAAGTGATGGTCAGATTCACTTCTGTATTGATTATTAAAAGCAGTGTTTCACAAGAATGAGATGCAACATCGAATGGCTACACCGTATCACCCTCAAACATGAGAATAGATTGAGACTTTGAAAGGATAGTTGAAAAGAATCCTAGAAGTCACAGTGAATTCATCTCGAAAAGATTGGTCGAAAAAATTAGATGATGCTCTGTAAACTTAATGTATTGCTTTTAAAACAGCGATCGGAATGTCTCCATATCGAATGGTGTTTGGGAAAGCGTGCAACTTATCAGTAAAGTTTGAGCACAAAGCATATTGAACTCTGAAGCAGTTGAACATGGATCTAGAGAAAGTTGGGAAAACAATAATATTACAGCTTTATGATTTGGAAGAATTCAGAAGAAAAGCCTATGAAAGTGTCTCCATCTTCAAAGGAAGACAAATCAATGTCATGACAAGAACATTCGACAATGAATTTTTAGAGTGGGAGATCAAGTGCTCTTGTACAATTTCAGATTGAAACTCTTTCCATGAAAATTGAAATCAAGGTGGTCTGGACCTTTCATAGCATATCAAGTGTTTCCCTACGTTACAGTTGAACTACATCATTCAACAAAGGAAAATTTTAAGGTGAATGAACAACGTATCAAACACTAAGTGGAGGGCATTCTACCACTAAAGAAAGCCTTGACATCGCTATTCCAAAATGATAGCAGCACAAAGTCAAGTTAATGACTTTAGAGAAGCACTTATTGGGAGGCAACCCAATCTTTATCCCTTTCTTTTTACTTATTTTTTATTTGTATTGTTTCTTTTATTGCTTGTAAAAGTCTTGTTATGTTTTGTATGACAAATCTCAAGTTTGGAGATGAAATCAAGCATAGATGGGAGATTGAAAATAAAGTCATGTAAATAAGTTCAAAAGTGGAGAAAGAATTGCGATAAAAGTGTCAAAGGAACTTGTTAGAATCTGACCCGCAGCCTTATTAATCTGTTTGTTATGTACACTCAGCTTATGCTAAATTAAGGTCGGATTTATAAGGTCATCTCGTATTTATGATCGTCGTGGTTTGAGGGAATATATTGATTATAGATTCTTTACACACTATTAAAACATCCAATCCATTAATTACATTCAGGACTTAGGTCAGTGCCTACATATTCCACCAATCATATGATGTAGCTTTGTCCTCTCACTGGTTCATTAATTGTTGGGGACCAATTTAAAGAACGGTTTCATGATGACCTGATGGAGCCGACCTCACTAACCAATATGAATATGCCATTAATGTACTTTTTTAGTTTGGTACTGTTGATTGACACGATAGGAATATGAAAGATACTGGCTCTTATTTTCCTATAAAAAGGAGCAGGATATCCTTAGAAAAAAACACACATTTATTTTCAAATCTCTTTTGATAAAAACTCTTGTAATTTATAAGTGATCATCAATAAAAATCCTTATTTACATTCAAAGTTACTGGAATTGGTCCATGTACTTTTCAACATCTGCAGTTTAGGTGCTACGAGAGCCCTAACTTTTATAATTAGCCATATTTCTCCGTAGAAAATTCCCTACAAAAACGATTATCATGGATGATATTTCGGCATCAGGAAATCAATCTCATACATATCCTAAACAATCCAATATTCCACAAAATATTGGAAGAGGACAAGGTTAAAATGAAGCTGGCAACCCTCAAATGACCATCATGAGAGAATCTATCAAATGGTTGACAAATGCAATCAACAGATTAGAGAAAAACGAAACTCACATTTATCCACTTGTTACTGAGGTGGAGTCTCCATACAGGAAACGGACCAGATGACCTCCTACCGGGAGGGCTCTCCACTTTTCAGAAGAAGAATCTTCCAAAGGTAAAACTAAAGAAATCAAGAGTTTTCCAGCAACAGCGGAGCTGACTACTTGGAAAACCACTAGTGTATTTGATAGGTTGTGATCTCAGTGCTCCATAATGCCTCAGAGCGAATATCCTAAGCCTCGTGTAAAATGTCTTTTGGAACAGGCTGAACCATGAATGAATGCCTTGAAAAAATGCATTGCTGATTTGGAAGCTAAAAACAAAGTAAGCATAGAGGAGCATCTCACTAAACCCTATTCTCCTTTCACTGAAGACATTCTCACTGAACATTTACCTGAAAAATTGAAAATGCCACAACTGACTGGATATGAGGGAGAAGGAGATCGCCTTAGTTATTTAGACAAGTATACTTCCTGGATTAAGCTGGAAGAAGCAGACGATTCTATTATGTGTCGTGCTTTTCCATTAATGTTGGGAGACAAAGCTCAAATGTGGTTTAGGAGGCTACATCAGAGGTCCATAAGAAATTGGAATGACCTTGCCACGTCGTTCTTAGCTCAGTTCATGGGTTCCAAAGTAAGAACCACGCCCAAAGAACATTTGGTAGGCATCAACCAAGGAAAGAATGAGTCGCTTAAAAGTTACCTCAATAGGTTTAACAAATAGTCCATGGAGGTTGAAAAAATCTCTGATGATGCCACACTCAAGCTAGTTCTATCTAGGCTAAGGCCTAGAACAAGGTTTTGGTGGTCTGTACATAAAGATGGACATTGAGCGTATCACGAGTTCTTCAATCCAGCAGAAAAACATATAAGTGCGGAGGAAGCCACTTCAAATTAGTAGGAAGCCAATTTGAATCCACATTCTCCTAATCTAACAAAGGAAAAAAAGTGGATAAAGGGTTCAATTATGAAAAGAGGAAAGATCGGAGGGATAGAGATCACCCTAAGCCTTATTTGGAAAGGTTTCATAAATATCACCCATTAAACAATGCCTTGGAAGATGTCTTCTTGCAAATAGGAGAAAAAGAAGGGTTTCGCAGATCCCCACCTCAAAAAAAGGATTCACCAGGGAAAAACCAAGGAAAGAATGGTCAGTATCATGGTTGACAGGACACAACACAGATAATTGTAGAATTTGAAGGAAGATGTTGAGTCTTCAATTCGATGAGGTCACTTACAAGAGTTTGTGGCTAAACCCGGCGAGATGAACTAGGCGTGTAATCAACGAACTTGCAACCTAGGATTGTTCAACGATGTCAGCCAATTTACCAAGCTCGAAGTCTCCCAAATTGAGCTGAGATCAGAATGTTTGTAGGTGGTAATCAGTGCATTAAAGGATCTAGAAGGGTAAGGCGCAGACAAGTGCAAGATGCACCCATTTGTTAGAATTATGATGTAGGATGACGAGAGCCTAATAGTGGCATTACATTACTATCAAAATGATTTAGATTTTTCGAAGAAGATTATCATGGAATTTTACAGGACCAAAGTGATGCGCTAGTAATAACCATGTTGGTAGCTGGCATACAAATACATCACTCTTGTGGATAATGGGAGTTCAGATAATGTGTTGTATTTTCGAACTATAGAACAAATAGGAATCCAAGAACGGTATCCCCAACCATATTCCAGAAAGCTGCAAGGATTTTTTGGGGACCCAATTGAAGCCCGAGGTCAAATTGTTTTTATTATAGAACTAGGCAAGGTCTCTTTTCAAAGAAGAATTCAAGCGGATTTTGTGGTTGTTGACTTGCCTTCCAATTATAATGCTATATTGGGGAGACCCATATTTCACGAATTACAGACCGCCACTTCAATAAATCATTATTGCTTAAAGTTTTCACTCCGGTAGAGTTGGCATAGTGCGCGGAAATCAAGCTGAGGCTAGAGCTTGCAACGTTGATTTACCTAGTCCTCATATCCACATGTTGAGGAACCAGCAAAATGATCGAGCAAGGGAGGCTAGACTAAAGAGAACCATCGTAGCCGACCTCTCCGAGATCGATATTATTGAGAAACACAACAAAAATATAATGGACGATCATCTTTAGTTCGACGATAAGGAGGCAGACCCACATCCTTATCTTGGAATCCTACTGGTTTCAGTACCCATAGCACGAGTCATCATTCTCAAGGTTTTAGTAGATACATGGAGTTCTCTCAACATACTCTATACTAACATACTAGAATGGATGGGTATTTCATTAAATTTTCTACAACCACACTCAAACTTGGTTTTAGGACTTAATGAAGCCCTTACTCAAGCAAAAGGTTGATTAAGCTCTCTGTTGAAGTTCCTGAAGTTCCATGCCAAACTAAGTTGAACGCTGAGTTTGTGGTAATCGATTCCAATTCACCTTACGACGCCATCATGGGGCAGCCTTTGTTGTACAATCTTAGGAAAATTTTGCCTATGTACCACTATTCGCTAAAATTTCCTACACCCCATGGTGTAGGTCAAGTTAAGGGAAGCAGGGACATTGTGGAGAAATACCAGATGAAGATCTGCTCAGCAAATAAGGATGCATATATTTTCCCTGGAGTTAATATGGCATATCTGATAGAATCCGACCTTGGCTTTTCGGACCTACCTCTAAGGGTGAAAGGGAGAAAACCTGTGGAAAAACTAGATAGAGCGGTGATCGGACCAGATGATTCATAAAAAAAGCTCAGAATAGGCCATGAACTTCTGCCCTCCATCCGAGGTCAACTAATAGAGCTTATCCAACAGAATCTTGATGTTTTTGTTTGGAATCATGCAGTTATGGAAGGACTCAACTCTAGCATCACTTACCATAGGCTGTGTATCGAGCCTTTGGTGCTACCTAAGCTATAGCGATGTCGGCCTTTAAATTTGGAAAGGTACGAGGCCCTAAATCAAGAAGTACAAAAGTTGCTTCGCAATGGGTTCATTCATGAAGCAAAATATCCTAAATGGGTTGTTAACCCAATTTTTGTGAAAAGTAATGGAGAATGGAGGACGTGCATAAATTTTACTGACCTCAACAAATCATGTCCTAAAGATAAAATTTCATTTACCAATGATAGATCAGATGGTCGATGCAATGATAGGACATGAGTTGCTTAGTTTCATGGACACATACTCATGGTATAACCAAATCCCTATATATGAACCGGACCAGGAAAATACCGCCTTCATTATTGACCGAGGTCTTTATTATTACAAGATGATGCCTTTTGGCATCAAAAATGTCAGAGCCACTTATCAACGTTTGGTCAATTCTATGTTCGCCAAGAAAATTGGTAGAACCATATAAGTGTATGTTAATGACATGCTAGTCAAGAGTGCAGATGCTATAGATCATCAACAGCATCTTCCAGAGATGTTTGGAGTCTTGAGAAAGTATATGATGAAGCTAAATCTGTACAAATGCACATTCGGTGAGAGCTCTGGAAAATTCTTAGGTTATCTTGTAAATTGTCGAGGAATTAAGGCCAATCTAGAAAAAATACGGGCCATCATTGAAATGCAAGGTTCAACAAAGCTTAAGGAGGTTCAAAGCTTAACTTGACGAATAGCTTCTCTCAGCCGCTTTATGTCAAAATCAACTAATTGATGTAAGCTATTCTTCGATATCCTGAGAGGAGGAAACAACATTGAATGACCCTTGAATGCCTACTCGCCTTTGAAAAGCTAAAACAACAATTGGCACAACCAGCAGTGTTGTCAAAACCAAGAGCAGGTGAAGTGCTGATCTTATATCGTGTAGTGTTTGAACATGCTATCAGTGCTATCTTAGCTGTAGAAGAAGAAGGAATACAACGTCATATTTACTTTGTTAGTAAAGCCTTCCATGAAGCTGAGCTCCATTATTCTTCTTTAGAGAAATTGGCCTATGCCGTTGTTATGGCTGCAAGTAATTTGAGATCGAACTTTTTGAGATCTTAACTAATTATCCATTAAGGCAAACCTTGTAAAAGCCTACTACTTCAAGACGAATGGTCAAGTCAGCAGTGGAGCTTGGACAATTCGACATAAGATACAAACATCACACCTCTATAAAAGGTCAAGCGCTTACTGATTGTTGCCTCGTGTCTTGGAAGTGTTGAATATGAGCCTCTCTTTCCTTACTGACGGCGAACCATTTCAGGAACATATTTTTGAACTCTAGCCAACTCCTAATACTTCATGGGTGTATTGTACTGTACTGATTTCAACTGTCCCACCTAAAGTTGAATGGAAGGCTATGCATTTGATAACGGAGGTGGCGCCTCTCAAACTCGTGTGTTTTATAAATGTTCAAATGCTTAGCTGGGTCACCTCTTCCGTCATACTTTGGTATTTTAGCAGCACATAGTAACTTAGGACATAAGCATTTCTCAGTTCTTGTAAAAAAGGTAAGTTTTCGTCGTTTTCATTGAATTCAGAAGATCTTTGTGGTTTATCCGAGTCGTCTTCCTCATCAGCCTGATACTTGGACGGATGAGGAGACGACCATACCTTGTCCTTTACCATCTCCTTTCTCTTGTGGTACCTATTTCTAGGCGGGACAACACCTGGAGCATGTCCTTACATTTCCTCTGACGGATGGGTTACCAGATTTGGCGGTTACAGCCCGTTCCTAGATGTGGAAGGGGGCTGGGATGGCCTATGCCTGGTTCACACTAGGCTAATTTTGTCAAACATGCTAACAAACCATCGCGGCCTATATTCTGACTCATACTCGGGAGGAAAATTATCCTCCATGTCAACATAAGATTCAGTGGGTCAGCCCAAAAGTATAGTTTGAGGAAATATCAATCCCTAATTCCCTTTTAAGGAAGCTAACTTCCAGCTTGCTTGGGAGGTGGGACCCTATGACTTTGGACCTCATACTCTCGCGGGTAGTATCACTACAGTCCAAAAGGAGGAGTTGGTGGCCCTCCCTAGCCTTGCATCTATATGAGGAGTTCTTGCATGACCATGTTTTGGTGGGTGATATTCCTCATGTTGGTAGCCATGGTGGCTATCTCCCGGGTGAGTTGAGTAGCTACTTTTGGGGTTTCCTCTTGTTCTTTGTCAAGAAAAATCATTTTTCAAGGGGGATGCCCAACTATTCTCTGGTGAACTTTTTTCCACGGGAATGTTGTGGTTATTGTGATGTTTCCTACAAATGACGTCAATATATTGACCTCATTTTTGCACTGTTGACGTGGATAGCAGATATCAGACCCACTCGCGTTCTCTCAAGCCAATTGCAACCCACGTGGAACGATTGTCAATCGACAATAAAATAAGGTTTGGACGTGGGAGAAACTTTATAATACGAGACATAAATGTTTGGGCTTCGGCGAAATTTATTAGATATGTAATGCCTCGAAAATTTGGAATAAATTTTATTTGTTTTATATTGTATTTTTTTAATATTTTGAAAAAAAATGAGCTCTAAAATGAAAAATGTTTTAAATTTCTATCTTATTTGAACCAAATAATTATGTATCGATAGACTTATAAATGTTGATTTTGATAATGATAATCTTTTTTTTTATTTAGATAAAGTTTGATTGCATTCTTAATTTGATAAAGTTTAAAAGTCATCATAATTCTATTATTTTTAAAATCAATTCTTATCCAAGTTACTTATATATATCGTTTTAAATTCTAGTTGTATACAAACTCAATTGAGAATTTCAACTATAAATACTGTAAGAATTCTTCTTATCTCACCATAAAAAATAAAGAGAGCTACAGTAGAGAGAGAGAATGAGAGGAAAAAATATAGAAAATTAGAAAATCTTTTACGTGAAAGATTTTATTCATTTCAACCTTTCAAAATTAAGGTAAGATACTTCTGTACAATTAGTTTGTTTCCTTATACTTTTATATTCAATAATTTATGCTTGAATTGTCGTGGACTTTCGAGTTCTTTATTAAGAGATAGATCATACGAGAATTTAAGATGACCTTAGATGGGTGTGTGGACTATCGATATACTCCATAAAAGAAGAGTGGTATGAAGTGTTTATTTTATTGTTATACAAATGTGTATGAGAACTGCACGCATTTTATTGGGTATTTTTAAATACTCATTCTTATAAAATTTTACAGTTAGTTCAGGTCGATTGAGATTGTGGTGGAATGATCGAGTGGACTACCATGAGGAATTAAAGAAATAAAAGCGTTAAGGTTTTTTTTCCCTTAAATTTATTAGTTAGGTTTAATCGTTCATAGGCACGTTATTTAATTAGTAATTATGTTATTTTCTTAACGATACAATTTTCATGTTTAGTTTAAATTTATAGATATTCCAGTTATATTTTTTATTAAATAATATTATTTTATTATTTCGCATTTGATACAAACAAAATTGAATATTAGTAACATTTCAAGGTTTTCGAAATTTCGGGGTGTTACAGTTTGATATCAGAGTAAAAGTTCTAATTTCTTGTAGATTAAAAAAAAAATTTTTTTTTATAGATTTCTTTTCTTTTAAATGATTGAAAATGATTGTTTTAAATAATTAAATAATAATCTTAAACTTGGTTCCAAAATTTTTATTTTACCTGTTTGTGTGTTTACCTTTTAGGTGATGTTTTAAATTTTACCAATTAGAAAATTCATATTTTAAGAAGTCTCAAATTTTATTTATTGTTTGAGTTTTCTTGATATGAATATTCGCAAAAAGAGATCTAAAATGTCTAAGAAGAGCTTGTGATTTAAGTGGTTCGCTTATGACCCCCTGCTCATCTGGGTGACTTTTAATTGCGCGTTATTCAAATTAACAAGACGAAAAACGATAATTTAAAACTTTCCGAATTTAAGAATATTCTATTTTCTAGAAACCTTAATTTTGAGAAAATTTATGAAAAGAATTGGTATTTTCATAACCTTTAGGAGCTTAAAGATAATGTAAAATTTTTAAAGTTTTAAATATACAATGTTATAAAGAATCATTGGCACGTGGCGCTCGCAATTCGACACTCTCCAATCGATCCCAAGGTATGAAATGAAATGTCTTTCTTTATCATGATTATGAGTTTTCTTGATTTATATTGTGATATATTATAATTATGCCAATTGTCAAGTATTTAAAACTTTTCAAGTAGTTGAGATAATTTCAAAGACGGAATTTTTAAAGGAGGGGAGGGTGTAATGTCCCGAAAATTTTAGAATAAAATTTTATTTGTTTTATACTGTATATTTTTAATATTTTGAAAAAAAGGACTAAAATGAAATATATTTTAAATTCGTATCTTATTTGATCCAAATAATTATGTATCGATAGAGT